>BRYE01000003.1:21733296-21735796 GCA_030159115.1 Actinidia arguta var. hypoleuca | reverse complement strand
GCGTGATCATTGCTCAGATCCTCTTAGAACAGATTTCTCTTCTTGAACTTTATCAAGAATCTTGATTTCTTCAATACGGTTTGAAGAAGATTTGTGCTAAGACTTATTTCTGAGCTCTTCGAAAGGTGGAGAACACTTTTCTCTAGGTTATAATGATAGAGGCGACTCAACTATCTTTTTGAGAAGTGTGTTGGGCCTTTTATAGGAGCAAAAAAATCCTAAAATCGCATATTCCGACGTTGTTGTATCGCGCATCTTGCTCTCGCGAGGATCCTACGAACTCTATGACACTCGACTTTTTTCCGCGACATCCCGCGATCTTTGTGACACTTTGTGAGCTTTCGACTTTTGCCCTCGATGTCTTGCAACATCCCGTGAAGTACCAGTGAACTCTCTGTGAGCTTGTTAGCTCTCGGTATTTTCCAGCGAGATCCCTCGACATCCCGTGATCTATCCGTGAGCTTTCTGTGTTCATCCTAGTACATTGTGTTCATCCCAGCAACATCCCGCGAAGTACCTGCGAGCTCTCTGTGAGATTGTTAGCTCTCGGTATTTTGAATTACTTCATATATTTATATATATTACGTGCTCAATGAATCTTACAATATGAATATTTTAAAATATGTCGCCAGACTCGAGTTGGGGTAGATCTTGAACTCATGACTATAATGTGTTTCAAGGTACAACCTCCACTTCAAAACTCGAATTTTGGTCACTATTTTATATTAACATGCTTGTGACTAATTTCATATTCCATCAAATTAATTACAAAATAGTGTTAAAAGTCAATGACATATTACAATGTTAATTAATTTTAAAATTAGCGAGACAACTTATTTCTATGTCATTTTTTATGAAGCTTGAAACCATTGCCAAAGTGCTGCTTTTTTTTTTTTATATATATATATAATACGGTATCCTGCCCAAAGGATCGATTAATTCAGATGACTAACCTCATTATGCACTAGTGGATGTCTAATTAAAGCTGGCAAAATCATGTATGAAATGACCCTAAAAATTGCTGCCAAGAGAATTAGAACATGTGGACTCTAGTGAACAAAACTCTTAATCGTGGTCAAACTCTCGTTCGACCAATCCTTGGAGCTCATCCCAATATGCATTCAGGATTCGAGGAGAAGTGAAAGCAAACAAATAATTAACCATATCAAGAATACTTTTTTCGTTAAATTAATTTTATATATTTTCCTGATCCACGTGCTTATAACTTTATTGGGAGTGACTATTTTGTGAAAGGAAAAAAAAATGAAATTTTAAAGAAAAGTAAATCGAAGGTGATCCGGGGAAGTTAACATGCATTCGAAAATGTAGGACTTTAATTTCCATTAATGCACCTTTTTACCAAAAAGAAAAAATTTGTTAATGAAAGCAGTAACAAGCTAGATGTTAAAATTTGAAAAGCTGTAGGAAAGTAACTTTTCGTTACAAATAAAGTACTGGCCGAAAGCCAAAAGTTGGTAAAAATATGAGTACATTCACACATCATTTTAGTTATGTTCAATTCTTCCATTTTCACAATGGATAACGGAAAAAGTTATGTCACATATGTTGTATACTATAGAAATATTAAGTATTTTTGAATAAGATAGAAAAGTGAAGTTATGTATTTTTGTAGTTAATTAGTTAATTACAAACTTTGAAGTTCATTTGTTATGATTTTTATGTATTTTATATTTTTTTTATTATGACATTTTGCAGTATTAGTACATGAAAATGTTATAAATTATTATGACTTGTTATAAAAATACGCGGTAATATTAATTATAAATTATTATGATCAGTTACAAATAATATAATCTATAGCGTGTGAGGAAAAAATCTTGACCCTCAGTTCGGATGAAACTCGTAGCTGAGATCTAGACAAATTGAGTATGTTTGGATGGAGATATTCTCTTGATCCCAGCAGCCAAACAAAAACTATGAGAATTGCTCAACTAGAAGCACTCTTATGCTTAAGTTAGTATAAGGATAAAGGAAGAGAGAAAAAAAAGACAAGCTAAAGCTTAGAGAGAGAGGGAGTAACTTTCTCACTCAAAAGTGTTTTAAGTGTAAGGGTGTCATCTAATACTTCTTTGCTCTTTAAGAACGGGTATTTATAGAATTTGGTCTCCTCTCAACTATTGACACCTGCCCCAAGCTAGTTGGGTGCTCTCCTAGCTGGCCTTACTGCTTGTACGACTTGGTGGGGAGTGCTTCTTCCATTAGTGGGACTTAACTCTTGATCTTCTAATTGCACAGAGTAGTGGGAACATGTGTTGTCCCCACATCTGTCGTTTGACGCTCTTGCAGTTGCAAGAGACAGAAGGATTTGAACATCCTTGTTCTAAGCTTTGTCGTTTGTTCTTGTGCCTACACGTGTCCTCTATTTGTTCTTTAGCTCCATCCTAGGAATCAGTGATGCTAGCTCGGCCTCATACTATCAGTCTTACTCAGCCTTCAGACCAACCTTTTGCTAAATTGCCCTGGGCTAATGCTTGGAGCT
>BRYE01000003.1:21688296-21690796 GCA_030159115.1 Actinidia arguta var. hypoleuca | reverse complement strand
ATTGGATCCAAACTATGAACTTTGTGAGTTAAGCCCAAAACCACCACATGCGCGCGCACTGCCCTCCTGTTCTATTCTGGGTCGTGGCCACGGGTGCAGGCTTTCCTGCCCAATCTTATATTTTTACTGACAATTTATTTATTTTTTTATTAATTAAAGTTTTAATAATTATGTTTTAAACCCGAACAATTGTGTTTGTTCGCGTTTTAGTCCCCGAACAGTGGTATTTGTTCGATTTACCCCTTCGCATGAACAAAAGCGTTTCTCTTTTGAACAGTCGCAACCCATAACCTTTCGGTATGGTTGCATCTCTTCCAAATAGCCACCAAATTACCTATTTAAGCAGTCATTTTTCTCAGTTTCTAGCATTTGAATTTTTCTATGCTTTTTCGCTCCTTCTACTCTGCATTTCGCTGCATATTTCCATCATTCAAGAGAGAGTTCATCCACAACTAGTTCGCCAAGCTCACCGTGGTAGTGCTGCCTTTATGAGACATACATCGTTGCATCCTGGGAAGCATCTTGAGAGACGGACGCCATTAACCTCGAAACACTTGTACGAGAGCGAAATCTGTCTTAAGGAAATTGTGTTGAACACAAGCCTCGATCTTCTTATATTTTATTTTGAATTGCTGTAAGTTTTATATACTGTTATTTCAATATATTTTCTACAATCAATTTCTGTTCATTTTATATAAAAAAAAAAAATCCGAACTTTCTGCTTGAGCTGAGTTTGTGGAGAAATCACTATTGATTTATATTTTCTATTCACAAAGAAAGGAGAGATCTAGATACCTGAGTTTGTGGAGAAATCACTATGATATTCACGTGCAGGGTATCGAAATTCCGAACTTTCTGCTTGAGCTGAAATTCCATGGATATTTTAGATTCGCTATAATACAAAAATATATACTGCCCATATCGAAAAGCTATGCGAAGTAAAAATGTATGCTTGTACTGCAGAGAGAGAGAGAGAGCAAAGAACGGCACGATCTTTACTTGAAAAGAATTTTCTGTACAGGCTTGTACCTTTTAGTCCTCGAGATTGAAGAGGACAGATTCCTAACGAGAAAAGTGACACACACAATTACACCTGCTCTAAAGGCTTGTACCTCTTAGTCCTTCGAGTTTGAAGAGACAGATTCTTAATGGAAAAAGTTACTGACACACACAATTGCGCATAGACTTGTACAAACTCTCGGCGTATGGATCCCAAATTTTTAAACACTGGTTCTTGTGCAATCTTGGATGCTCAATTTTGGGGCATTAGACTTGTAGATTGGTAAAGTTTTTTTGACAGATTTAAAGATGCTACTTCACACATGAAAACGACAATAAATTTGTAAAGCTCATTGCAAATGCTAGCGAGCATTATTTACTCTCTCATTGTTTATGTACTAAGGCATTCGTTTACCAAGCCCTCTCTCTCTCTCTCTCTCTAACAATAAACAGAATGAATTCTTTTACCCCCTGTAGCACTTCTTTTTCTCTTTGTTATTGATATAATACATTTTGATGACATGATTTGGGGGGAAAATTTGAGCCTTACTGGCATCTGAAAATGTAACAAAATAACTTCAGTTCCATAATCAGCTACCATTTGAGATCCAATTGCATGAAGTTTCTACTTGTAATTCCAACTATCTTGTAATTTTTTAACAATTCAAGGCTCGATCTTCACAAACAAAACCATGAATCAGTCCTTTGGCTTCAACGCATCTCCACCTTTGTGGGTTTGCTTCATCAAATCATGATTTCCACCGTCTGGTAAGGTCGCACGGGCAGTTCAAATCCCAGTTCATGTCCTCCATAACCTTCAATCATTGATGTACAAGGCACGAGATCTCTAAATTACAATATCCATTTTCTATAGCAAAGGTTTTTCGTCTCGAAGAAGACTATCTCACTGCGCAAAAGCTGAAAATAACTAGGTAAAAGGCCTCAAAGTTAGAAACCGTAATAATCCTAGAAACTATATCAAACCTGACACATCTGTCTATCAGAAACCTACTACTCGTACATCCAAACATAATACCTTTGCAATTTTAAAGCACCAATTATATTTCCTTGACATGAACATGACCAAAATCATATCTATCTCCAGGACACCAAAAGGCCACTCAGACATTCCCTCAAACAACAGACGAGCATAATCAATTCACCCACCTTTCACTTTGAGAAATGGAACCATTTTGGGGATATATATATATATATCAGCAATTATTGTTAGAATCCAATGTATTTAATTAACGAATTAATTGTTGTAGCCATTTTGTTAAATACTCCATTAAATAAAGTCCTTTTCAGATTTGTTTATTGGAACTCATTGAGAGAATAGATTCACTAGAAAAGGAAAGACAAGCGGGACTCAGTCCCACATCGACTGCTTATAAAGAGGAAAAGCTATTTTTATAAGGCAGAGAGGAGAGAAGAGAGCACGACCTTACTTGAACAGGATCTGTTCTATAGGCTCGTACCTCTGTGTCCTTGACTTCTAAGG
>BRYE01000003.1:21680796-21683296 GCA_030159115.1 Actinidia arguta var. hypoleuca | reverse complement strand
ATATCTCATCTCCGATTCTGCTTGAGGTTGACGGGTTTGATCTTCTTCAGATCAACAGGTTGGGCCGGCAGCCACAGTGGGAAAAAACTCTTTGTTATGGAAATAATCACCACATTCAAAAACACACAGAATACAAGCCTTCATATTCTACTGAAAAAACAGACATTCAAACCGGCCTTGGGAACAATGCTTTGCTTCAAGTCAAGCTCCACACAAAACCTAGCGAACTTCCCCCAAGCATAGCTTCCAGTGGTTTTATCTATTTTGATTGTTCATCCCACTAGTTTCCCCAATTTCTTTAGGATCTTTTCATCGAAGTGATCTATAGGAATTTGTGGCAAACGAATACATAACAGGTGGTAGGCAGTCCTTTTTGCTGGAGGTTAATCCGGCTTCCATTTCTGAACAGTCAATAATGACCAAATATCAGTATAAGTCCACCTTTGTCATCGCGTCTGAAACCTCAAAATGTCCCTCTAGCTTCCACAAATGGACCATATGTTGCCAAAGAACCATATATGCCCCTAACTTGCAGCCTAGGAATTTGACAATACATGCCTTTCTTAATGGGCTCTCAATTTCTGTAGCTCATCCTTAGTGACAGGAACCCCAGGCTGAGGACATTAAATAGAGGGTGCTTTTATAACATCCTCTGCTTCAAATTCCTCTTTGTCAGACTCGAAACCTACAAACCAGATATCCGAGGATTCTCCAGTCAAGGTTTCTGTGAAGGAGATTTCCGCAATAAATTCCCAGATGTCCATGGGAGTGATCTGTTACGAACCTCATTGAAAATAAAAATAAAAACAGAATTAAGGGGAGAAGAGACCCACTATGTGGGGGGTAGACATCCAATTGGCTCAAATTGAAGAGAATCAATCTATCTTCTTCAATATTTAAGACTTAAAGCATTCAACCTCCTTTTCATTCATTACAAATACTCTTTATATTCAAAATGCTCATAACAACTAGACCTAAATGTAGGATAACTAACTACCCGATGACTCCAACAACATAACACACAACCCACGACCATTGACCACTAATTTATTTCAAGTAAAAAAGCATAATTTCTCAAATAAAATTAGTATGTAACATCGTCCAAATTCCCATTGCCCCCACCATCCAGCTCTTGGCCAGATGGACTGCAGCGTTTAACCTTCTTAGAACAACAGAGGATATCAGCTCCCTCCTTTCCATTGTCCATCCCGTCAGTCATTGCACATCTAGGTTCACAGCTTGGTTAGCACTCCATTCTTTTATCTTCCATTTATCTAATATAAATCTAGCCTATTCAACTTCATTGTACTCTACATGACTTAAAACGGATTCTACTTTGTTCAAGTATTGTCGAAGAGTTAAATCCCTTTGAACATAAAATTGAAAAAGGATGCAACTTTGTTTAGTAAGACCTCATATATGCAGTTCTAGCATAATACCAACCACATCACGTCCACCTTCAAGATATTTTATATGGTTCTCCACCAGGTTGACAGTCGAGGTACATCCATGCAATACTCTTCATTAAGTCCAAAATTATTCTGCCATGTATCAAAACGAATTGAGTCATCAACCTAGGTACGAGTTAAGGCACCCCCAATTTTTGGGTTCAGGTTGAAATTTGAACTATCAAGAAGTGGAAATAATTCATTTAAATCTGTGGAAGATCAGCGCTTTTGTCACTTCAACCCCTACTTCTTATATAGAAAGGACTGTTGCAAATGACATGCAGACATTCGGCAATTAACATGGGTTTGCCAATATTTTCCATTATACTTCGTCGTTAGGTCCAGAAATATTCTGTTCTTCCAAATGAATTAATAGACGAAGTCGCAACATACATTCCAGAAGTATTACAGAAATTGGCAAGATTGGCTGCATCAATTACCCATCCTTCCAATAATTTAATCAAGCAACTCATACAAGTCTCGATTATGTCCTACAACAACACACACACACACACACACACTCGTTTGCAGCCAATTGGAAACGAACAAGAGAAGGAGAAGCTGCAGCTAACAGAAGTAAGATTCGACCCCCCGACATCATATTGGTAGGTATACTATGACAAGATTTGAAATAGAGAATGCAAACCGACAACGACAAAAAGAATCTTAAAAAGATTAAAAAACATATCATCATCAAGACCTAATTGAACAATCCCCGGCCACCACAAGAAAGCAAGCTATATGCATCAACACCAAACATATCATCATCACTTATCCGGACAATTAAAACTCAAATAACTGAGGCACTTCACTATTCAGATCAGATAATTACAAAACTAGTATGATTGAACTAAATTGGAGAAAAGGAAAATAGAAGATCCAGCACTAACCAGAGAATTGGCTCAATTCACAGTACAAATTTTTTAATCAACCAACATGAAAGGGACCAATATCACCGGATCGAAGAGAGATGGCGATCTCATCAGCCACGGTCAAGCAGGAAGTGAGCCACCCACGCAGAGCCACCCATACCATCTTTGCCACCCAAAGGG
>BRYE01000003.1:21653296-21658296 GCA_030159115.1 Actinidia arguta var. hypoleuca | reverse complement strand
GGATAGGAACATATGATGGTTGGGTAACTTTTTTTTTTTTTTTTTAATAATTCGATACTTGGCACAAGAATCGACTAATCCTGAGACCAATTTCACTGTCCATTAATAGTGTAAGATTCAAAAAATTTAAAATATCTAATTTTTCTTATTAATATATAAATTACTTGATAAATATGAAATAGGTACAATACAAGTTAATTATATGATTTTAATGTATGTTATGTCCCATGTATTAAGTATGATTTTTAAAATTTTTTTTTGAAAATATGAATTTTTACCCCCAAAAAAATATATTAAAGTGTAACAGAAAAATACACACGTGTCAAGCATATATGAATAACCCATGTGGATCAATAAGAACTACGTGACGATGTAAATCACTATCACGAGACAATATGTGAATAACCCACCCCAAGGCAAAAATTGCCAAAAGTTGGCCAAATTCCCCTAACCACCCCAACCACTCGCATCTTAGTCCCAGCAATTTAGCTGGGACCAAGTCCTGCGCAGAGAGAGAAAAAAAGGGAAAGGGAAAGAGAGAGGAGCTGTTGAAAGAGCGTGTGAGAGAGAATAAGGGAATAAGAAGAAGAAAGAAAAGAGAAAGGAACCAAATCATTTTCACAAGGTAATCTCACCCAGCTCTTTTATTTTTTTGTATTTACTTAGTATAGAGAATGGTTTAAATGCTTTTATCCTAGTTAAAATTAAGAAATGCGTTGAAAATACGGCACAAGGACGCCATTTTAAGATTTAGAATCAAACCCCAAAGTTACGTCATAATTTGTTTCAAAATTATAGTCAATATTTTGGGCAAAACTCCTTTATACGAAAACCTTTTGAGTTGATTCAAGTGTCTTAAAACAGCTACTTCAAATATTTATAACTTAATTTCAAATATTATTTTTTTTAATTTTGAGATTAAGATGCCCAAAATAGGCTTGAAAATCATAACAGAAAAACAGAGTTCGCAGGTTTTTCCCAACTTGATCGATTGGACTTTTTCCTGACCATTTGAAGAAATATGAGTTTGGTACTAACATTCCCTTGACTGGTCGAACATTCTGTTGAATCAAGCCTCGATTTCGATGATAACAAAACAGTAAATCAGTAGTTAACATGTTTACTAAGTGTGCAGCTCTTAAGCATTGTGTCCCATAACTCAATTGATCAAATGAAGTCTCACAAACACTTTCTGACAGAAAGTGTCGACACCTTGTTCTGTGGTGTCGACACCTTTGAGTCTAGAAATTATAATGATAAATCTGTTGAAAGTCTCAAATAAATCATAAATCTAAATGGATAAAAGTGGATAAGGACCATATGCATACAAGGCAAAGATATCGGGAAGGAAGAAAGTCGACTCAACGCTTAAATTGTCAAAAAGATGATGGAACACATTCTGGTAAGAAGTGTCGACACCCAGTATAGAAGTGTCGACACCAAATGTCAGTAGCCATCTTCAGAAGATTTTGAAAGAAGAAATGTCGACACCAGTATCGACACCAAATGTCAGTGGCCATCTTTAGAAGATTTTGGAAGAAGAAGTGTCGACACCAGTATCGACACCAAATATCAGTAGCCATCTTCAGAAGATTTTGGAAGAAGAAGTGTCGACACCAGTATCGACACCAAATGTCAGTAGCCATCTTCAGAAGATTTTGTAAGAAGAAGTGTCGACACCAGTATCGACACCAAATGTCAGTAGCCAAAACTAGAATTCTGAGGGAAGAAGTATCGACACCAACATCAGCACCAAATGTCAGTGGCTAAATTCAAGAATCTGGAAACAGGTAGTGTCGACACCAATGTCAGCACCAAAAGTCAGTAGCCAAAGAAAGATTTTCTGAAGAAGAAGTGTCGACACCTAGATCAGCTCCTAGAGACAGTTTTAAGCTAAGAATTGAAGGCTTAAAGTGTCGACACCTGTGAAACAATGTGTCGACACATTGAAAGTGTCGACACCATGAAGAAGTGTCAACACCCAACGGAAATATTTTCAAACGCAGAGTTGACTGGTACAGCATTAAAGGCTTTCTAACTACCACCAACGGTACACTATTCATTCAAGCTATTAAATACAAGTCTCTAAGGGCATTTACTACACAAGAAATCATTCTAAGCAAATTGATTGATCATCTAACAAGCTTCAAAGTCAAGAATTCTTGAACATCCTTTTTGTCTCCTTGTGCTAGTATTGATTGTGAGATTCCATTCATATCTACTCTATTGAGAGAATTATTGTTCATCTTGAAACACCCTTATCTATCCATCCTTGTAAGTTTTGAGTGTAACTTGGACAAAAACACTTGGTGAGAGTTTTTGAGTGTTTCTCTTGTAGAAAGCCAAATACTTAAGAATTTGAGTGTTTCCTCTTGTAAGCAAAATATTAGGAAGTTTAAGTAGAGTTTGGACAAAACCATTTGGTGTAAAAGTGAGTTGGGCACTTAAATAACCAACCCCCACATTGTAGTTGCGGATTACAAATAGTGAAAGAAGATCTTGCGAAGGTCTTGGGAGGACGTAAATCACAGGTTGTGATCGAACCTCGGTAAATCTTGGTGTGCTCTCTCCTATTATTGTTCTTGCTTTATTATTGCATTTCTTATATTAAACACATTATAGCATTTACGTACATTGTCAATAGAATTAAGTAATTAATTATAAATTACTAATTAAGTTTGAAAAATTCAATTCACCCCCCCTCTTGGGGTGCATATTGGGCCAACACATTCCTTCGACCGATCGGACAATTTCCCGATCTGTTGAAACTTCACTGACCCTAACTTTTGACCACTGAACTTTTAGCTATTGACAAACTATCATATCTTTCCTTTTACTATAAGATTACAATGTAAATAAGAAAATGCCCCCTATTTGAATTCAATAAAAAGTAAAAGAAAATGTAATTCTCACCAAATCAAAAAATAAAATTTCAATCAAAAAGTCTGAAAATATAAAAAACCTAATTAAATTTTAAAAAAATCACTTGAGACAAATATTTAGCTTATTTGTCAACTGGATTTTTTTGTTTTTATTGAACTTTTTTTCAAATTGCATTAAAAAATTTACATTTTTAAATTTCTCATGTTAAAAGAAGTTAAAAAATATAATTATTTTATCAAATGATGAAAAAAATTAATTAAAGACAAAATGACTTAAAAATCAAAATAACAAAAATAGTTCACTTGTAGCTAGCACAAACTCCACTTTAGTTATTGAGGCAACAATTGTGTGGATAGAAACATATGATGGTTGGGTAACTTTTTTTTTTTGATAATTCGGTATTCGGCACAAGAATTGATTAATCCTGAGATTTGATTAGCCAGTCATCAACGACTTGAAATAGTGAAATTTGATTTTTTATTATAGTCAAATTTTACCGTCAGTCAAATTTTATTATTTTCAAATAGCGACCAATATTCAAAATACAAAACAAATAAATTTTAAGTATTTTTTTTGGCCAAAAATCTATCAAAATTATGTGGACTTTTACCAGCCTAAATCTATCATGTCACTCTTTTTAGTCATCTACATTACAAGCCATTGAGTGTAAACATACTTGTGTGTGTATATATACACACCAGATGGAGAGAGGTTGAGCGGGAAATAAAAAACCGGTGAATAGGAAAACGATAGCAAACTTACAGTTGGACGAGATCCTGAACCACATTTGAAAAAGAAATCGATATATAACTATACTAGATCTGGAATAACATGCATTCTGAATAACTAGTCGACGGTATAATGAGCAAAGTCGAATGGTGGCAATGATGTCGCGATGGCATGGTGGCGACAACGGCAATGGTGGTGTGATTGTGGCTGTAGTAGAGAAATAATAGAGAGAAAATGTAGAGAGAGAGTGACTCAAATACATTTTGATATTTTTTCTTTTTTTGTGTTTTGTAGTATAAAGTATGAATGGGACAATATTGTCTCCTAATAATTTTTTTATACATAAACCCTAATTTAATTGACACTAATCTAAACATCTTTTAATTTAATAAATTTTGTAATTTCATAAAATAGACTAAGCTCAGTACCCATCCTCCAGCCCAATTTTTGAAGTTTTGAATTTTTTAATGCAGGGTGCTGGGTTACAGTGGCAATTACAGGAAAGTAAAATAACAAACATTTATACAGTAAAAGGGTGCTGTTGATCTATAGCATTAAAAGGGTGTGCTCTAATTAGTTTTTGGTGTAACCTCCCCCGAGGTATTGATCAAATACAGTCAACCCCAGAGGTTTTAAAAACTACACTGATCCCTTCGTCGGAGTTTGTATTTTAACTGTGCAAATACTTTTCTACCTTCCATTATTTATTTATTTTGAGTAATTAAGGGGGGTTAAATAAAAAAATCCGCAAGCTGGGTTACATGTTTTCAAAAGGCATACCCTGAGCACTACAAAACATGCCCGAAGCCAAACAAAAGAAAACATATTCTACCAAAATTGAATTTTAAATACCTCACATGACAGCTGACGCATTCAAATATGCGCCTACCTATATTATAAAATACCAGACAATTTTTCTATGCAAAAACAAACCACACTATGTACTCTTTGTCTGTCTACTTCCCGTTACTAACTTATCTGTCGAAGAGTCACCACATGATAGCTCTAGCAACCTTTCTCACTGTTTCGGTCTTGCATGTCTGTTAAGCAAGCTTCTACCACCACTGTCCCTCGACTATCCACGAGTGTTTATTTACAATTTTCTTTCTCTTCACCCACACTCCACACCACCCAAATTACCAAGAAGACCCACATCCGAATCTAGATATGCCTTGGCCATTTGTTGCCCCAATTTTCTCTCTCTCCGTGTGTATATATATAATATATATATATATATATATATATATATATTTTTTTTTTATGTATATGGAACCCAAATTGAACCAAAATCATTAAGACTCAGAATCTATATAGGGTCCTTATTGTCCCATTTTGTGATTGCATTTTCAGATTGGTAGTTTAGGTATACAGAGTGCAGAGAGAGAGAG
>BRYE01000003.1:21630796-21633296 GCA_030159115.1 Actinidia arguta var. hypoleuca | reverse complement strand
AAGTGAGCATACATGTTGAAACATTAAAAAAAAAAAAAAATTGGACAAACAAATTATTTTATTACTACCACCTGTTAGAGCGAATTAACATAATCATAATCCAAGTTACGCTTATCAGGAGTCGAATTTTGTTGATCTTGATCCACTTAGTCGGTCACTTATTTTTAATATGTTTGTTGCTGCTTATGGACAATAATTTTTATTTTTTTGTCTTGAAAATTATGTCACAATAGTATTTATCACAATTTCTATTTTTGTTTATGGGTAAAAAATAATTTTAAAAAATAAAAAAAATATTTTTAAAATTTTTTATTTTTAAATTTTTTTTACTTTTACTTTTAAATAATTAATTTTTAACTTAAATTCAACTACAACAAACACTTTTGCATAGCCTAACAAAATTATCTTTGGATTATTTGCCCTTGCAACGAGACATGTAAATATGCTCACTCACTTTTCTATTGGTCCAAACACACGAGGTTCACCCATCTGAATGGAATCCTCTACACTATTTCACGTAATGTCTATGTGTTTAGACTAAAAAAAGTGAGTAATGTTCACTCATTTTATTAGGTATTTGAACATAAATACAAGATAATTGAACATTATCAGTCGTTTCATTGTTAAAAACATATGAAAACACAACTTTAAATTAGATTCACACTACTATTTTACGTTGGGCGTGGAGGTAAATGCACATATTTACACTCTTGGAATGAGCTATGAAAAAACAAAAAGCTGTTAGACAGCAAAAATTCAATTTGTCAATGAAAGGATGACAAGGTACAGATTGTCCCAATCATTCGATCTCTCAAATAGTGGATCCCACTGAGACCACACACGCGTCACGACTCCAACACTTCTCAAAGAGTCGTATATACAGGGTTGACAGTAATTGGTGATTGACAGTAATTGATTTTGAGGTGTGAAACAGGGGAGTTGTTTTCTCAGAATTTGATTATATTCAAGAAGAAAAATTGGTCATTTAAGGTTAGAATTTGGTTTAGTTGGGAACTAATTTTTGTGTATTTGGGGGGTAAGACTAATGGGTACTGTTTTTTTGGGATCTAGTTCTACTAGAATGGTGAAACTGGTGAGTTTGAAGTAGAAGTGGGCATTTGGGCATTGGGACTAGCATTATGGGTTATTCAAGAAGAAAAATTGGTCATTTAAGGTTAGAATTTGGTTTAGTTGGGAACTAATTTTTGTGTATTTGGGGGGTAAGACTAATGGGTACTGTTAGTTCTACTAGAATGGTGAAACTGGTGAGTTTGAAGCAGAAGTGGACATTTGGGCATTGGGACTAGCATTATGGGTTATTTATGCTTCAGGTTTCGTTTGATATTAGTTTTTTTTTAATTTTTTTATTTAAAATCAATTAAAAAGTTAATTTGAGTTGATTTTTTTATTTTTTTATTTTTATTTAATTTTAGCTAAAGTAAAATCATAAAAGCAAAAAATTTAAAAAATTTTGACCTTTTTAATAGAAAGCTTAACTTTTAAATATTACCAAACGGAGTCTCAATGTTTGATGCTGTGAACTAAAAGAAATTTGTGATTTGTGAGTTGAGACTTGGGTTGTCTTTGTTGACACTGAATTTGTGGTTCAAATCGCAGGACCTCTCACTCTCTCTTCGGACGATCCTTGTGGGTGTGGCTGAAATGGTTTCAATTTTTTTTTTTTAAACATTCAAAACGACGTCATTTTGAATATTAAAGATAATATTCAAAATGATGTCATTTTGAATTTTCAGTAAAAACTTCGGTAAACAAATCGGTGCGCGTAGACTTACTAATATATAAATATATTTTTTAATTTTTTAAAAATATGATGTGTCTGCCTTAGTGTAGTGCCATGTCATTTTGAAAAGATGATCTGTACAAATCTTTTGTTTGTATCGATGCAATCATAGCAAAATAGCTGGCTATTGTTATAATTTAGCCATGAAGACTGTTTGCTACAATGGTGGAAATGATAATTTCTTCTCTGTTTTTGACAAATTAGTCAAATCAAATGCCAAAAGAAAATTCTCACTGGTAATAACGACTAGATTCAGTAGCATCTGTAGAAACTTCGTGACGTTCTGAAACTTATATTCTACCATCTGGAAAATTCAGGCTTATCAATATCAATCGTATATTTCCAATAGAATGTCAAACTAGTTTAAACTTCTCAAATCATAAATAGAAAGAGATGTCTATATATTGATGAAGTAACGTTAACCAAGTATTCCAAATGTTTCTATTCTGTTTGTTGCTTGTGAGATGGATCGTTTATAGCTATGGAAAAATAAAGACGGTTAAATGCGGGATTGTGATTTTTTTTTTATTTTTTATGTATTGAATTTAGAAAGGTTTAAAATTGTACTTTGACAAATTAGGAATTAGAAATTGTTTCTGTGGGTAAATTGCTGGATTATGATTGTGTGGATTTCATTAGGTGTTGAATTTAGGGAGGTATAAAATTGTACTTTGGGATTGTAGGAATTAGGAATTATTT
>BRYE01000003.1:21613296-21618296 GCA_030159115.1 Actinidia arguta var. hypoleuca | reverse complement strand
ATATGTTTTAAATAAATTATGAATTAGAACTTTTTTACGTAAGGGTCATAATTTTATTTGGATAACAATTGTATACCGACAAGGGTATATCATTTTGCTATTAAAAGTTTTTTAAGTTAATTTTAATTTTTTAAATATTAAACACGAGCTTTTATATTTTAAAAAATGCAATAAAAAAGAACCTAGTTATTTTAAAACACAAACACGAAAAGTTTTAAGAATTTAAAAGATTTTTTTTAATATTTTTACAAAAATGTATGTTATTTCCGAAAATTTGAGAGAAATAGGTTTTGAAAAATCTCATCCAAATAAGTTTAAAGGAAAAAAATGGGTATAACTAATTTTAAAAAATGCAATAAAATAAGAACCTAGCTCTTTTAAAATACAAACACAAGTTCTTTGGAGAAAAAAACATTAAAAGCATGTTTTTAAATTCTCAAAACTTATTTTACTCAAAATAAATTAAATATAAAAGCGATTCATGTTTTATATTTAAAAAATTAAAATCAAAATTTAAAATTAATTTTAAGAATTATTACAAAAAAGTCCTAGATTTTGGCGAAATTGTTTTAAAATGTTTCAATTCAAATTTTCCCTTCTCTCCAAAATGAAACAAAAAGAAAATAAAGTGCATAATTAGTTATCATTTTCTGAAGGGTGATGATGTTTGCATAATTCTTACCAAAATAAAAAAACACCGAACATTTTGTCTTTATATAAGAGATTATTATATTTCCCTTAACACTTTTGTCAATTATTTGAATTTTTGTCTAATACTTTCACATATTTGCTTCTTTTCTTAACCGCAATCAATAAATAATTTTTTTCTTTGTGAAATGGAAAGTCTAAACATCGATCACGCCCTTTCTAGATCTCATCTATCTTCAAAATCCAAACTAAATTTCATCTTTCACAAAACCTCTAGAAAAGTGTAAAACATAGGCTATGTTTGTATTATGAATTTATGGAGGATGTATATATATTTACATATATATATATATATATTTCTTTTCTTTTTTTAATTTAGAAATTTAGTAATCATACGCATAAATCAAAATTAGATTCCTTTATTTTCAGTATTGTGTTACAAAAATGTATAAGTAAAATTTCTATTCCTTTCTCCTCTGGATGTAATTCTTTTATTTTTATGTGTGTGTTTTTTTCAAAAATGTAAAAGCAAAATAAGAGGAAATTTTGAAGAAAGAGGAAAAGAAAATGGGTAAGTTACACTTACACTTCCTCTATTGAAATCACACTACACTCCCTTACTTTATATAAATGAGTAGCAATTAGATCCACTTGTTAGTTGACCGTCAATTAACCAAATAGAAAAACCTGACATCAAAAAAATAAATTCCAAAAAAGCCAAATTAAACTTTCTCTCCTTATTGTTGGGTGTGATATGTGTATGTAAAGAAAAAAAGTGGAAGAGAGACATATGGCAAGCCAGTCCACTGCTACTGCTTTACCCACCAAAGTAGAGCACTACAACCCAACAAAAACCCAAATCAACCGCCAACAGTACCATAGAATACTACAACTTCATACCAAAAACCCAACGTTAACCACCTCGCCTGCGGCGCAGAGAAATGAATGCAGATGGAGGTAGTTGCTTTGGGAGGGGGAAGCCGTGTTAGTGTTCGAGGATGTGACGGAGAGGATGGATTTGTGATTTCGTATGATGGCGGTGGTGCTGAATAGTGGCCATCTCTGATCCATAAGAAATTTAACCTTCGACAACCCATAATCGCCCAAATCCACCAAATATCAACCTAATTGAATACCCCAATACCATTATTGTTGCCATGACGAAAAAGAAAGAGGGGAATCCGAGTGATCTAAAGGTTATGATTTGGCGTTGGTCGAGGCGACGATTGTTGGATGGTAGTATGGTTCGCGGGTTCTGTATTGGTTAATACTTGGAGGGTGGTGGCAATCGACTATAGATGATTGGGCGGGGTCGACGTCAACACTATTGGATGCATGGTAGTAGCAGATGGTGGTCGTTGGGCGTGGCAGATGAAGGGCGGTAGGATCACTTCCCCTCTCTCAATCTCTCAGTTTAGTTGGAATTTAATATTTTGCAACAAATGAGGGTATTATGATCTTTTCATTGTACATTGAACGGTGTTAACTACAAAGTTAATTTTAGAGAATAAGATGAGTACGAGTGAGACTTCAATTGAATTGAGGGAATGCCAACGTAATTGACCCAAAGAGAATAAAAGGGGGTCCTCCAATAATATAAGTGCATAAATTATTAATCCCATTGGCATTTTGGCAACAATGTTACAGAGAGTCCGGTGGTATTGTTTTTGTTTTTAGCGAAGATTCCCGACACACCATAATATCTGGTACAACCTGTCACGCGCAATCCGCACTGCTAAGATTGCAAAAGTTGCCTTTGTGGGGGCCGAAAACGTTGTGTCGCTAAGTGAGTGAGGGTATTTGGTATATTTGAACATATATTAAAATTAATTTGTTGATAGTAAAATTTAAAAATTTAAAAATAGAAATTTCAAATTTTTTTTTTTTTTAATTTTTATAAATTATTTTATCACATAAGTAGAAGTAAAAATTGTATCAAATATTTTGGTACAAATTTGAAATTAAAAAAAATAAAATTTACAGCTTATAAATTGTATAAAACATGCACATTCTCCAACTTATATCTTGAATTAGAATTTGAAAATATATTTTTTGTTTAATTGTATGCATAATTCTTTTACTTAAAAAGGCCACTTTTGGCCTAGTTTTTTTTAGTTACTTTGATTTTCATGTTTTTTCGTATTTAATAAATTAATTTAATCATTTAATGAGAATTTATATTTTTTTAGTTTGACAAGACAAGTCTTAAAATTTTTAAATTTTTATGTAATTTGAGAAATAGTTCACTAAATACAAAATAATTAATTACTTGGTGTATTAGATAAATTGTCTTTAGTAAATTTTTTTAGAGGCTTTTGGTCATAGCTCTATGAAAACACTTTTTTAGCTCAATTAATCCATCTAAAAAAATTTAAAGCCAAAACTCCATTTAGCAAAAATGGATAAAAATGCACCTGTTATTTTGTACATCCCCCCAAATTTTTTTTACACTCCATGTTTCTTTAGACACCACTAACACAATTCTTTTTTATGCCTCAGTTGCACTGACACTATTGTCGTTAGCCATTAGCTGTTGGTAGCCGACCAACATTTTCCGGCTGATCACCAGCGACCTAGAACAACGAAATTTGACTGTTTATTAAGTCAAGTTTTACTGTTTCGAATAGTGACCAATATTTAAAATAATGAACAATAAAATTTAACTATTTTTTTTTTGCAATGGTGGTTACGGTGGCAAAAAGAATAAAATTTCATTTTTACTATATCGAAATAATAAAATTTAACTTCCATAAATTTTACTATTTTAAATAATAAAACTTAACTATAAATTTTTAGCCATATTTCCACCATGGCAAACTCCTAACACATAAACTTAACTGTTTTTCAAATAAATCTACACAAAACTAGTATTTTTCAAATGTTGCTCACACTCAAAGCACATACCTAGAGTGAAAAAAATTGAAACACCCAAAAAGTAAATAATAGATTTTAAAAAATACAAATAATTTAGTACCCCAAACACCCGAAATTGTAGTTAAACCAACAAGGGTATTTTTATAAAATATATAGTTAAAAACATCAAGGGTACTTTTGTAATTTCATATATAATTGGGTCGGATTTAAGTGGCGAACTAATTAACCCATACCCTACTTGAATCTTTTGGGGTTGTGTATTTTAATTCCCAAACCCATCCAAACCCTATGAAAAATCTCCCTAACCTGTTCCGCTAGGGTTAAATTTGCGGGTACCTATCAAATCTGGATTTTTTTACCATCCCTACACATACATCTTAAATTTGTAAAGCAAAATCCTTAAGATTGTATTTGGATTAAGGGTTTAATGAAGGTAAAGGAAAAGAAAATAGAAAAGTTGACGGATCTCAAATTTATTTATTTTATCTTACTTTTTTTTCCTTCTACAAATTCCTCTTGAAATCCTCAATTTGCAACGAGCCAGTCAACCATATTCATCACGTTGAGGGTCCAAGATTTTTTCCCTCACAGTTGCAACAATTAATTACAAGAAAGAAATAAAAGTTCATAATAAAAATTATTTCAAATCAATAGCATAAACAATAAGATTATGTTGCTAGCCATGTGGTACAGTGGTATTCAGTTGGCTGTCTTACTACTTGGGATACTGAAGTTTGAGTTTTAAATCAAGCGGAGCAGAGTTTTAGTGTGCTTAGGCTTGTTTATTAAGTTTTTAACGATTTTGAGTTTGAGTTCGAGCTCGAGCTTGAACTAAATGAAATTTACCGAACGGAGCTCGAGTGGAGTCAACTTAGACTTGAGTCAAGCTCGAACTGGTTCGTAACTCTTAACAAACCAAATAAATTATACATTCATACCAAATAACCCTTAACGAACCAGTTATAAACCAAATCTCTTAGTTCACTGTTTTAAAAACTTGCAACAAACAGATCCAAAGGATTATAAAGCTTTACAATTGAATATCTATGTTTGCCATGTACAAAATCCTTGGCAAGCTTTGCCAGCACTAAATATATGACATAAAAGTTGGTGATTTATTGAAGAGGAAAAGCTCGCGAGCCTAATCAAGTCGAGCATGTGATCAACTCGAGCACATGGTTAATAGATAGAGTTTTAACTACGTACTAAACTAATAGTCTGCCAGTGTATGTGCTAATTTTCATATGTTATATGGATTAATTAGCATGAAGATTGATACGGAATACGGATACGGTAATACAAAAAAACTTACAAAAATAGAATACAGGTACGATTAGAATACATTTGTAATTTTTTTTTTATATAATATTTATTGTTATATTGCCCAAGATCAAAAACGTTGACAAACCATTGCATTTTGTTTATATACAAAAGACTAATCTTTAGCGACTAGGTATTAGTTTAGTAGGTTTACTTTT
>BRYE01000003.1:21575796-21580796 GCA_030159115.1 Actinidia arguta var. hypoleuca | reverse complement strand
GGGCCTTATTTCCTATTTTCTTGCCCTCTTCGTTCCTTCATCTCTCTCCAAGGTCTCATTCCCTGATCTCTCTCTCACGGAGAGGAACTTTCAATAGTTTAAAGTATCAAGTTGATTTTGTTTTTAGTTTAGGGGATTAAGTAATACCGAATAATAGTTTAGGGGGGCAAAATACAACTAACCAAAAAAATAATTGAGAAAGTTTTGGATGCATCGTCAGAATAAATAATCCTAGATCGACAAAAGGTGGAGGAAGTTTTTTTCTACAGGTGGTTGCTAGTTTTTGTATTTTGTGGTAAATAAGATGGCTGTTGCTTTGGTTTCTTCTTTCATTTGTTCCTTCTCTTGTTCTCGTGTTGAAATGAAACACAAGATTCATATTCTAATATGTAATTACCCATCTTAACAGTAAAAATAGCTAGTGATTGTCCAAGAGTATGCTTCCAAGGCTTAAGCAATTCCTCAAAAAAGTGGAATTCATATTGTAAATTGTAATAACTCTGACAATGTAACTTTTGTATTTTAACTGTCATTCCAACTGTCTTGATTCTTGGACCAATTGCAAATTTGTACTAGGTAAGTGCTATTCCGTCTTCGAGTTACAAAAATAAAAACTAGTCTCTCCATAGAAATGGAAGAAAGCTTTCTATTGAATATCTCTTAAAAATTTGTCACAAGTGAAGGTGTTCGTTGGTGCTGGTGATAAATGACTTGATGGAAACAGTTCCTAATCGTATTAGGGAGTCACTTGCTTTCGTAAAGACATGATTGGATGGTGTAAGAGGATAAAATAAACGACTATAAGTTCAGACCCCACCGAGAAAACCAATGTGAAGCAAAGTGGGGGGACGACGTGCATCGGAGTTCGGTCGGAGCCCTACTATGTACTGAAATTGGTCGGATTAGAAATCTGTATCACATTTGAGCTATCACTATATAGTAAGCTCGGTTAGGTGACCAAGAGAAAACAGTCGGCGGCGATCCAGAGGTATGTCAGAGGAGAGAGGATAACTTGCACGGCGAGACTTCCTTCGACAGTCCCCATGCCTGGAACAAGACGTAAACGATTATAAGTTTAGGCCCCACCGAGACAAGGGCCACATCCGAGAAAACCAATGTGAAGCAAAGTGGGGGGACGACGTGCATCGGAGCTCGGTCGGAGCCCTACCATGTACTGAAATTGGTTGGACTAGAAATTTGCATCACATTCGAGCTATCACTATATAGTAAGCTCGGTTAGGTGACCAAGAGAAAACAATCGGCTGCGATCTAGAGATATGTCAGAGGATAAAGGATAACTTGCACGACGAGATTTCCTCTGACAACCCTCATGCCTAGAACAAGACGTCTACGGTATGGAGACGTGTTACCAACTAAGCCTCAGAAGTATGGTTGGGTTAGTCACCTACCAACTGGCACGACAGCCAGCGTGTCGAGGTACGCGCCAAGCTGCGCTATATAAGAGAACCTATGTTTTCAAAAAAGGTATGCGCTTTCATCTATTAAGAACGCACACTTTATCTCTCTACATATTCTCTGATCATCTAACTTGACCGTTGGATAGTCGTGTTTCAAAAACAGCTCCGGCGGCCGATCTCACTGTTTTTGTGCCGCAGCTAGGACACTACTGTTGACTGGTGCAAGCTCACATCACCGTCGCAAAGCCCCCTGCAAGTTTCGATTCTCATTTTTCTTTAACACACTCTCCCACATATGGGGCCATGCCTCTTGGTCGCATCCGATTGAATCTGCTATGGTATTGTATTTAGTATCATGCCTCACGCAGAATAGTTGTATTAAAACCACATGCACTCAATCACGATAGATGCTAGCTATACACACTTGATCATGATCCGGTGACCCCTTGGTGGGTTCAACACATCATCAGTAGTACAAATCCATATTCCAAACACTGGGTACGATTCGTTGAGACTTAGAAAGATCCACCGACCTTTGCGCTAAATGCTCGAATGGCCAAAACCCCTGAGTTTTGTGAAATTTCTAAAACCTATTCTTTTAAAGAAGAAAGTTATGTATTGAATTTAACTTTCATTCCAACTGTCATGATTAGTCATAGATTCAAATTAGTGGCACAAAATTGATCTCTACAAAGTTGTGCTTGAAAGTGAAACCTGTTTTGGAGATGACTAAAGAAAATTCTTTTTTTTTATCTTTCTAATTGGTGCTTGCAACTACATAACATTCGGCAAAGAGCACATATGTGAATATGACTTGTTCAGGCCTTATGACAGTTAATTGTCAACTGATTATAAAAAGTTAATTTTACTTGAAGCTAATTCCTATCTCTTATTATTTTAACATTTCCTAATGTTAATAGGTTTTGTGACAACGTATGACTTTGCTAAAATTTGGCAACAAGTTTGACTCGACTGCTCGTATTGTTGAAGTTTGCGCTTGTATTTAAATTCGCATGCTTGAATTTTGATAAATATTTAGAGTTTTTGGACAGCACTCTTATTGAGGCTCTAATATTATGAATGAGTTTTTGTCTATTTTTAAAACTTAATTCATCATCCTGTAGTTCAAAATATACAAAAACATCATTCTATACCATCTTAGTAATTCATCCAACATCTTATAATTCATCCACATAATTTTTTTTTCAAAAAAATAATAATTAAAAGTCATTTTTATTCCCATATCCATCAAAACTTTCTTCATCTCTCTAATTAACCTCACTCTTTATAGTAAACTTCTCTCTAATTAACCTCTCCTCTATCTAAACTTGCTAGGTAACACCTATCTTCATCATTTCTCTCTCTCTTCGCAAGTGTGTCTGGTTTGAAGGGTAACCGTAGAAATGATGCCGGTGGGAGAATATGGCGATATTGAAGAACATGATGAGGAAATTGTCATGATAAATTTTTCATACTTAATATTTTATAAACCAACAACTGGTTTAATTCTGATAAGTTTATCATAACAAATAATTATTCAATGATTTTACATATAATAGATATATCATAGTTAAACAATATTTATAAATTAGACACTAATTTGTTTATGATAAATTATCATAACAAAAATATTTTAGAAACTATACACTTTAATTTTTGTGACATGGTTCCATATTATGTAAAATTATCATAATAAAATCTTCAATTATTGTAGAATGATTCCAGGTTATGATAACATTATCATAACATTATTTAATACTTGCAATATATCATAATAAAAATATTTTATAAACTATGCACTTCAATTTTTTTGAAATAGTTCCAAATTATGTAAAAATTATCATTACAAAATATTTAATTTTCGTAGAATGGTTCCAGGTTATGGTAACATTATCATAATATTATTTAAAAAGTATGTATTAATTACTTGTAATATTTATACAAGATCTATATAACCCTAATTAAAAATGTCATTAATAAAAAAAATCAAAATAATAAGGAAAGGAAAGTGTATCACAATATATTTTTAAATATATGAAATGAAAAATAATATTTAAATAAAATGGAGAAATAATTAAAAGTATTATTGGAGAAAAATCTTGAAATGTTAGAATTTTGATCAAATTTAAAGAAGATTATACTACAACATCAAATTTAGCTTATTTTGTGATGACAATGGAAAAAGTATGTGTATTCTAGGCCCTTTGAAGACTCACATGTTTTGATTATCATTGCAATCCAACTATGAAGAAACAAAAATATTTAATTGTATTGGGCCCTTATTGCTAGTTCATTAAAAAGTATGAGACGAACACGTTAGAGAGAGGATTTGAAATTAAGTTAGAGAGAGAGAATGGAATCTTTTCTGTGAGGGAGAGAAAAAATCACGTCGTTGAGGAGTGAGGGTTATTTTCAGAATGAAATTTTAAGTTACAGGACTTAAATCCAATAGTCCCAAATTTATTAACCATAGGCCCATAACAAATTTAAAGGTAAACAACTAAAATTACATTTTATGGTCTTACCGTATAGACATTGTAACATAAAAAAGAAAGAAAGAAAAGAAAGAGTTGCATAAAGTTACATGGCCTCCATAACATTGGTGGCAAATGAAACTACTTCTCTCTGAGATGATCAACAACTGAGATCAAAATCCATCTGAATACGAGGCTGGGCCTTAAAGGTAAGATCTTTTCTTACCTTGTTCTTGCTGGTGATTGGGTCGCCAGGTGGGTGCTCAGTGTCTAACTGGTATTTTCCCTGATTGTTTTGACTCTTTCCTGCTGTGCTCTCATTATGATGATCTAGCCCAGTACAACCAACTTCATATAGCCCAGTACAACCAGCCATGGGCATGCCATAGGTAGTCGTTGGCACATAAATTGGCCATCGATGAGCAGTCAATGGCACACATTTACCCAGCCATGGGCAAGCCACAGGCAGTCATCAGCACAAAAATTGGGCATCGATGGGCTGTCGAGGGCACACACTTGCCAAGCCATAGGCAGTCCATGGCCCCAAATGCTCATTTTAAGTAATAGAGATTTAGTTAAGTTGTTTCTTATTATCTATTGGATATACAACAAGTGAACGTATTTGTGCAACTAATGTGAAAGAAAATAAAAAGAAATAATTTTAGGATGAAGTACTCTTATGATCTATAAAGTATGTGTTTGAGTCACTTTGGTACTCAAAAGTTTTTATTTTATCAATTTCATTTAGAAATTTTTTTTATTCTGAGTCAAACAAGTTTAATTTCAAATGACGGTTAAAGTCATTATTTGACTTACACCCCTAATTTCATCTGGAATCACACAGCATCCCTTTTACTCTCTTAAATCACAATGACACCCCCTATAAGTTAACAACATGTTCCGAAAACAAACTGTGTCAATGACTACTTTAGGAAAGGTGTGGAACAAACCAAAAAGCTAGAGAATCTAGTCAGGGCCCTCACGGCTGCAAAAATCACTTCAAGTGACACCCAACAATACACAAAAGCTCATATTCAAACCGGAGTTCAGAAATTGATCGAACACAACAATCACATCTATATCTCATGCCTCAAAGTCGCGAACGAAT
>BRYE01000003.1:21565796-21568296 GCA_030159115.1 Actinidia arguta var. hypoleuca | reverse complement strand
TCCATCCAAAAATTAGGAAATTATCATTTTTTAAAATGAAAAAATGATAATTTCATTTAAAATATTTATTATGATATTTTTAATCAACCAAGTGTTGAAATGTTAATTCTTATAGAATCATCATTCCATTTAATCTTAATTCCATCCAACTAAATAAACGTAGCCCAAGTGATTTATAATGCATTAGGCAGGAACTAATATCACCAAATGAACTAGTATCACAAATTAAACGCTGCCCTCGATAAATCGGACAACCAACAACTACAAGAATGATGAACAATGATGGGCACAACACAAAGGAGTATCACAAGAGAGTGTGTAATAGCTTCATACCATGTTAAAATGGTAGCCAATAAGATGGAGACGATATATATTTGACAGAGAATTGTTATGCAATAAAGATGAGTTAATGTTCCACCAAAAAATACAATCAAAATAATAAGGAAGATCCTAATATTTTGAAAACTTACATACTTAATGTGGGGGGTGGTTTAAGAAAAGAGAGGAAGAAAATCAATGATAGACACATGCGGTGGTTATGCAGTGGTGCGGGTGGCTGTAGTCAGTCATCAATTGGCGAGGGCCTAGCTGTGAAACAGAAACAGTGAGATCGGCAACTGGAGTTTCTGAAAAACAGCTCTCCGACGATCAAATTAGATAACTGAAAAATGTACGTAGAGAGAGAAAGAGAGAGAGAGAGAGTATATATACTTCTTAGGGTTGAATTCGCATACCTTTTAAAAGAATAAAGGCGTCATATAGCACAGCTCGATGCGTGCCTTAACGTGCCAATTGTCATGTCATTGGACAGACTACAACTTGACGTGTACTCGGACGTACCGACTACTATGTCAGTGAGTAAGCGGCTACCCCAGCCATGTTCCTAGGGCATGTCTAGTAGCTTGTCAGCATGCTGCCGACGTCTCGATCTAGGTATGGGGGTTGTCAGAGAAGCTTAGACGCACAAGCTATCTTATGTCCCGTAACATCCTTCATTGTCCTCTCCAAGGGAAGCAAGAATATTTCTAAATTAGCTTCGTTGTGGCCTTTAGTGTTGTCCCGAAGGACACAACGAAGTGCTGCTGCCCAACCCAGTATTAATGGGAACTGAGGCAAAGGCGAAGACTTCCCTGTGCGCATACAGTCGGGGTAATTGTGAAAAGTGGTAGAAATATGGATTCTTATGTTGACCTGTGCTTCCGTACTTCTATGTGAGTATATATTGCGAAGCTTATTCTCAAACCTATCTTACCCATCCCGACCATTTGGATGCCAAAAAGTAGCGAATTCGAAGAAGGTATACTCCTACCATTGTGTAAAAAGCCTTCTGGTAGGCCAAGGAAGAACATGATTCCTTCAAGGGGAGAGAAGGTGTGTTAGCACACGTTATTGCAAGTAATATGTTGAGAATGTTGACAATATTCAGCGGATTGCCCGGGGGGGCAGGGGGTACGCGTGCGTGTGTGGCAATCTGGACCGCGTGTTCTAGATTGCGCCGAAAATGACATTTAGTATTTTTGTAGGGGTATTTTTGGCATCTCGGTTTTAACCCTTAAAATAAAACAGTGTATGCAATTTAGGGGGTGACAAGAGCTTTACGAAGCATTTTTCTAAAAGAGAAAAACTATGTATTCTGTATTCTTTTAATTTAATAGTTTTGTGTGGTTCCCTGAGGATGTAGGCACGATTTGCTAGCCCTTGTATATCTGTGTGTTCTTATCTTTGTTTCTTGCATCTATTTTCATTTGCCTTGCGATATCTATGATACGTAGTTTCGAAAATCCGTACGATTTAAGAATCAAACATGTAATTGATTCCCAACACAATAGATATATTCTCACTCGTTTGTGTACACTTGCACTTACTAAAGCATTAGATTTAATCGGTTTTGCTTGCAAGTTATTTTCTGTGGGTTATGTAGGAAATTTGATCATAAAGAAGCCATCCAGGCCATCTCCACGGGTATCGAGGAGAAAACGATGAATTCTAGCGGTCGGGAGAATCCCTAGAGTGATGCCTTAAGAGCCCCAAGGCTCGAATTCCAAGACTGGATTAGAAGAATTCTACTATTGGTAGTTACTTTTGGTACTACCAATAATGTCAAAACTAATGACGAAATGAAGAATTCAACTACCGGGAGTGACTTTGGACACCACCAGTAGATGTCAGAAACAGTAGCAAAATCAAGAAATGCATTACTGGCAGTACTGAAATTCACTATCGGTAGTGTCAGAACTAGAGACAAATTCAAGAAAGGGACTATCAGTAGTAATCTATGGTATTACCGATAGATTGGGCATTCAAAAGCAAAGCAACCAGATGAACTACTATGCTATTACCGATAATACAGGCTTATGAGCAAATTTTATCTAGCTTTTCTACACAACTTTTAAGGGGATTTTAGTCTTTTCACTAAGACTTTTTGATAGACCATTTAAACTCTCTTTCTCAGATTTGTAGCCACTTTTGGCTTCTAGATTTTCTTACATTTAGAGGTTGT
>BRYE01000003.1:21545796-21548296 GCA_030159115.1 Actinidia arguta var. hypoleuca | reverse complement strand
ACTTTTGCTAAATGCCTCTTACTTTGAAACCTTTGGCTTTGGAGAGAGGGTTTTCTTCAATTTGCATTTTCAGGTACTACTTATTTTGTAGGTTGTAGTATTTTGTGTACTAGTTTTTCTAAGTTGTAGATCTATGATTTAGATTCCATATTGAGATATTTACGACACATAATTAAGAGAAAATGAAATTCTTTTCTCCTATTATTGTTCTTCTTCTTAGCCCGACATGGCATGGAAAACTAGTTCACGCTTATAGAAAAACTAAATAAAACTAGGGTCTAAAATGAAATTAATAGGATTTAATAAGCTAGAATCTTAGAGAAATTAAATTAAAATCAAATCAACTATAAATTAGTTGTGGGTTTGTTTTTAATTTCTTGATTAATTAGAACAAAAACTTTATTCTAATATTTTTTTTGTGTGTTTTGATAAACAGGTGCAAGGAGCTCAAAAAATAGAGTTTGAAGTCTTGAGAGAGAAGCTATTATCATTTTACGAGAAGAGGGAAGAAGTCTTTCTTTGACAATGTGAAAATAAAGAGGTTCTTGTATATGAAAAATGATGCAAGAAAATGTACATAATTGCAATAAGGAAGAGGAGATGTTACAAGTGATATACAAGTTCACTGTCCTAAATGATAGGATCTAATTAGCTTTACATGAACAAAATACGCGCTCTTTTTTTACCATTTTGATTTATTAACAGATGATAAAAATAGCCATTGTTGATAAATTAAGATCTTGATACAAATGCATGATCCTATTTAATGTTTTATACTTAATGTTGACGGTCCCCAAAAGGAATATATAGTAAACAACCTAAAACGAAACACAAAACAATGTCTATAGTTTTGAGTTTTTTGAATTTTAGATTCTTAATAATAATCTTATCTAATAATTTTAAATGCATTGAAACTCCAAGGAGTTGGTTAAGTGAGAGTTTGACCTAACGTTGTAAGTTCAAATCCCCTTGTCGGCAAATCTTGCCAGTCCATATGAGATTTTGTCCCGACTTTAATTAAACCATTCGATAGTAGATAGTGAGATTGATCATTTGGATTAATATGTCATTAGAGCCGAATACCGAGTTATCAAAAAAAAAACTTTAAATGTACATAAACCACTGTAATTTATTATTTTTTTTATGGTTAGTGTTGTTTGTTTGGCTCTTTCAATATGAATTTAACTACAAAAATAATTTATCAATTTTAGTAAAATGATGTCTTAGCTATTAAAGTGGACCTTAGCTATTAAAACGGACCTCAAATGGTTAAACTGCACAGTGCAGTCTAAATCTTTGGACTTCAAAAAAATTGTGTTCATACATAATATTTTTGAATTATTTTAATAATATTTTTTTAACTTTTAATAAAGAATATTTATTTATTCAGTTTGTCTAGGAATCAAAAAAATAAAAATAAAAATATAATTTCATTTTTTACAAAACGGCCACTAAAATTCAAAATACTCCAATATTAGTCCATTGTTTGGATTAACTTTGATTTTTATTAGATTTAAATTTTTTTTTTTTACCTTTCAAGTTTTCTAATTAAGATGAACTGAAAAATTAAAAAATATTAACCAGAAGATGAAAAAGCTCACTAAATACAAGAATATTCTAGTAAAAAAAACCATTTCATCTCAAACTGGGCCCCAAAACCCATTGATAAATATCCATAGCAGTCTAAATTAGTGGACTAGGTCCAGCCTTTGTTTCGGGACCAAATGAAGGCAGATCCATGATTCAAATTTTTAATCAGTTTTTTTTTTTCCTTTTTTTTTTCTTGATCATGGAAAAAAATAAAAATAAAAATAAAAAAATAAAAAAATAGTGCTGCTGCCTTCTTTTTAACAATTAAAAAAAATAATAAATCATTTTTATAAAAACAATTCATTAAAAATAGGTCGATTTTACCTCACGTTGAACCAAAAAAATTTAAAAACTTACTATCCACTTGACTCCAAATATTATATTAAACAAACATCCTTTGCACAACTTTCATGTATCATGTCAATCTAGAGATTATTCAGTGATCTTAAAACATTCCTTTATTAGTTTTGCACCATTTAATGAATGATACATTTGTAAATGTTGATCGCAATTCAAAAAAAAAAAACACCTAGTGAACTTCATTATTTAGACTAATTACTCAAAAGTTAGAGCACCGTTAAGATTTGCTCCAAGAGCACTAAATAATTTCTCCATATCAATCCTGGGTATGAAATGAATTATGAGTCACGACTTAGTATGTGGGTTGAATCTTTCCACTTAATTGCTCGAGTTTGTGTGTTTAATACCGAGTTTGTCTCATTTTACCTTTTAAAAATAAGTATTAGTCCACACTCGATGTATGATAGTTTGTCTCTTTTTCCTTTAAAAATAAGTATTAGTCCACACTCGATCCGTGATCGTTTGATGGACCTAAAACTTGACTAGACATAAAAGACAAATGTGTTAAAGATTCAACATAACATTATTTTGTGTAAATATTTCATGACTT
>BRYE01000003.1:21533296-21540796 GCA_030159115.1 Actinidia arguta var. hypoleuca | reverse complement strand
ATATCTTCAAGTTGTCCATCCTGACGGCTTCTGGTCCAACTCCCCCATAATATCTATAAGATAGCATCTGAGAGATCTCGCCCTCATTAACAGGCTACTCCACTTCCCACTGAAGTTTATACACCTCCACACCGAAGTGCCCGCACTTTCTCACCGAGGTGCGCCCTTCCCAATAGGATGCATTGTAAAGTACATCTCTTTGCGAGTTGTCGTAGCTCTATCTCTTGTCCCTTGTGCACACAATTGGAGAGATCACCGTCACTAATCAAATCAAGAGACTCGTTTTGGCATTGTCGTGTCCGTCGTTGTACAACTCTTCAAAATCAACTTTGTCTCCTTCCTCTAAGCTTCTAACTGGACATCTTGCAATGGTTGCACCACTCCAGTCTGGACTGACTCTGTACACATCTCAAAGTATTTCCCTGCGCTCCTGTACCACTATGGATCTTCTAGGTACCCTTGCGCTTGCTTTGCGTATCTTTGTGAAACTATTGCTTTCCCTATCCATTCTTCTTGCTAGTACCACTGGACGCATGTTTGACAATAGCTCCCTTTATTTGGACACTTCATTCTAGTTGATATAGCCCTCCAGTCTCCCTTCCATGTAGCATTTCCTTATTTTTCTTGGAAACTCTTAGAGTTCCTCAACTAGCTTCAAAGTTATAACCCTTCAAATCTAGCATCTCAATGGAAATCAATTTTTTTTGCAAACTTGGAACATGCCTTACTTCGATCAATGTCAGAGACCTCCCACTTGTCATGCATAATTGGATTACTCTAGTGCCAACAACTCTGTTAGCTGTGTCGTTCGCCATCCATACAAGTCCATCATCACATGTTGCATATGTAGAGAACATCTCTATCTCCGCACAAGTGGTAAGCACTACCTGAATCCAATATACAATCTGATTTTCCATCTGCTGATGCTGGTAGACGGACGTCACTCTTATCCCTAGTTGTCATTATTGTTCCTACTATCTCTCAAGACTGATCATTCATCTCTGCTTTATACTTTGGGTAATTCCCCTTGATATGTCCCTCCTGGTCGCAATAAAAGCATAAAAGTATGACCTCTCGACTATGACCTTGGTCGTCCTCTGTCGGTACCCCTTCCATGACCTTGATCTCGACCTCTTTCCCTACTTCTTTGTGAGACTAGGGCTCGTGACTCATCACTATCTGTCTTACCCATCTCTCTCCTTCGTGCCTCTTCATTAAGTAGGGCATCCTTGACCATACTCATAGTCAACTTCCTATTCGACGCTGAATTACTGAGAGAAACCACTGATGTCTCCCAACTTTCTAGCAAGGAACTCAAAAGCAGTAGGGCTTGCGTTTCATCCTCAAATAGTAGGTCAACACTAGTCAATTGATTAACCAAATTCTAGAACTCACTCGTATGTTCCGCCGCTGACGTCCCACATTGAAGCTTCAAATTTACAAGTTTTCTCATCAATAAGACTTTATTCTGAGATGTCTTCGCCTAATACATCTCCTTTAACTTGGTCCACAACTCATAAGCATCCGTCTCCTGTGCTACATGATGGAACACCTCGTGTCTAATGTACTATCTAATCAGTCCAATCATTTTTTGGTTTATCTTCTTCCGTTCTTCATTCTTTGTTGCTGCAGGTTTGTCTCCCTTATTCTCTAAGGGGTTGTACAAATCCTTGCAAAATAGGATATCCTCCATCATTGGTTTTCACAATGCATAATTCATGGATGAAAGCATGATCATAGCCCCCAAATTATTCTTTGCCATTTTTCTTCTCACAAATAGAAGTAAAATATCAAAAAACTAACCTCGTAGATGAATTCGAAATGCTTAGAAACCTCCGATAGGACTAAACTATCAAAATCAAAAATTTCTGGGACCAAACTATCAAAATCAAAAAAGTTTTAGGACCAAATTGATAAAATTAAAAAGTCTTAGGATCAAATTATAAATATCCAAAATTTTATGGACTAAAATATAATTTTTAGAAACTCTAGGGACCAATTTATAATTATTAGTAACTCCAAAGATCAATCTATAATTATTAAAAATATTAGGGACCTAAAGTGCAATTACCTCCTCAGTGTATTGGTCAATAGTGCGTAGGTGTGTGATGCGCGTCAATTACGCGTCTTCTTCCTCTTAAGCATGTGCGGCGTATTCTTGAGAGTAGACCTCACAAATCGATCTTCAGGTGGCGTGTTTGGGCGTGTTCGGCGTCCATTTTTTATGTGATTGGATGCTGGAGCATCGTCTCAAATAGAGGAACATTGTTGTGTTATTAGAAATTGATTTTGAACACTTTTGAAGAGATTCGAAACTCGACATGTGCTTTGATACCAATTGTTGTGTTCAAAATGAATCACCGATCACACACAAAAGACAATGAAGATTTACGTGGTTTATCCAATTATGCCTATGTCCACGAAGAAAAATAAATAATCCACTAATCTAATGAAGATGATTACAGAGGAGACTCACTCTCTCAACTCACTCTCTTAGCCTCTCTCTCTCTCTCTCACAATCTCTCTCTTGCCTTTCACTCTTAGCACCTTTTGTAATACCCTAACCCTTAATTATATTTACCTTATGAAGGTAAGAAAAAATATATAAGTACACTAGTAGAATTTTAGTAATTTTTCAAAAGTTTTATGATAATAAAATTTTTACCCGAAAAGATTTTTTAATAAAACAAAATAGGAAGCTGAGCACATGTCCTACTTTTGGGATACATGTTAGCCATACATGAAATGGGCCATGTGTAACCATGTGGACCACATGGTGAGGGTGGCTCAACACCCACCCCACCAACTAAGTCCAAATGTTTGGACTCAGGTTGCTTGCAAAGAAGAGAAAGAGAGAGAGAGAAAGAAAGAGAGGAAAAGGGAAAGAGAGAGAAATAGTGTTGCGAAAATAGAGGAAGAGGAAGAGGAAGAGGAAGAGAGATAGGGCAAAAATCTTCTCCATTTCAGTTAATGGTTTTTGAGTCTCATAATTTTTGTAATCTTTATACACTTCAAAAAATATATAATCATCTCATCTAATAGTAACATGCTATATAATGAAATAAAATTGATAATACGTTGAGAATAGATCACGTCTATGTCGTGGTAGGATTGAAATCCAATTACAAGTTAAGTTCTAATTTTTTGTCAAAATAGTGAGTTAGTATTTTGAGCGTAAGTCCCTCATACGAAAACTTTTTGACTTGATTCAAATTGTCTATAACTGGTTTAGCTTTTCCTCGACCGGTCTAGCTTTCCAGGAAACCTTCTGTCTTGTCTTGGACTAGTCCAGCTTTTCCCTGACTGGTCCAACTTTTTAGAAAACCTTCTGACTTGTCTTGAGTTGGTCCAGCTTTTTTTCAACTGGTTTAACCCAAAAATATTTATAAACTTGAAACTCAATTGATTTTTCTAGTACCCGATTCACTCCCAATACCTTAAACACATTTACTACTCTTAAGTTAGACACATTAAATGGTAATTCAATTAGACAAATAAATAAATAAAAGGACAATTAAAGAAAGAATACTAAATTTAGAATTATTAATTATAGGACCAGAACCTGAGGAACCCTTACCTTAGCTTACAAGCGAGTACGGAAAGAAAGAACGCAATATAAATCTGAGGTGAGTTTTTTTATATTTTACTTACTTTAAAAGTAAAAATTTTATTATTAAAGCATGTATGATTTTATTTACTAAGCATGATGATATTTTTATGATTAAATGCATGAATTATAAAAAATAATTATTTTAAAAAAAATATTTTAGACGACACATGGTTCGAACGGTGCCCTGTACGCTAGGAGAAAAGAATATAGCGAGATGTGATGTAATAAGGGGATCATAGCTAGACAATCTGGGTGATATCATTCCAAATATTATTTGGGGTTGCTCTCTAATTTCTGGTGATCATTGAATAGGTAAATGCGTTGCAAGTGTCAATCATATACGATTTTAAAATTTTGATAAAGATCAAGAGTAATTGGTCTAGATGAGCCAATGGTTTGATAAAAGGATTGACAAAAATGAAGTTACTTCATGTTGAAATGAATTTATGACATATAATTTCATGGGCACTATTATGTTTTATATAACTTGACTCATATCAGCCTAGTTCTTAAGACGTAGTTGTACGTAATATTTCAGGTAATGAGAACGAAATGAAATAAGACTGAAGGTGGGATGACCTTAGTTTATTTTTTACATCCTATGCTATGTATTTAGAATGGGGATGTTTAGTTTGAATATTATAGTTTTGATGACGGTTGTGCCGATCTTGTGGCCGAAATCGTAGTTGCAAATATTTATATTCAAGAAGAATGTTAAGCTATTTGTATATTTTTGTATGTCAAGTCAGCTCTTGATAATTTTAAATACGCTTCCGCATAAATTATTATATTTGAGTATAAATACCTTGTATGATAGAAAAATTTCTAAACTAGTTGAGTAGTAGGCCTTAGTGAGTGAACCTCATTGGCTGGTCATGATGACACACGTGTTAAGGGTGGACCCACATGTACAAATGAGTTGGGTCGTGACACCTTTTTCCCAATTCATAGCAAACAAACCTTAGCACCATACCCTCCCTTTTATAGACCAAGGGAAGGAAGTGATAGACTTTCAATAGTTACCTAATTTTTATCCTATTCTACCTAGGAAAATATATCCTAACTCAAGATTAACTCTTCAAGAGATAATCCTTTAAAGAGTTCTAGTTAACTCGAGAGGTTCATTCTCACATAAACACTCCATGTGAGCCAACTAGGCTTGAGCCCAAATATGTGGATTGTACTCAACAAAGTGAACATATCATAATTTATCTAACCAATTTTGGAACTAATGTTCTCCATTGTAACCTTTAGTCCTGGCCCTTTGCCAAAATATCATGCTTCATTCTCGATCGAGCTTTAACGAGCGTCGTTGGTCGAGCTTGAATGAGCGCCGTCTTTGGACTGTCGCAAGTTCGGTGTGCATCTTTGTGCGCAAGCTCGATCGATGAACTTGTCCCGGTAGAGATTCCCAAGAACAGACTTCAAGGTTAGAGCTTAATGTACAAGATAAATTTTTGCTACCAGCATACTTGGGTCTAAACTCCGATGATGCGATGGACTAGCTTTTAGCCACGCTTTAAGGGCTTGATTGCGTCAGTCGGCATGTTTTCACACGCATTGAGGTGCACTATAAAATAAGACAGATCCTATCTCACAAGTAATACTCTTTCTCTCTCTTGACTTTCTCTCTCGAAGACTAGAGCCAAAGATATTGTTATTGGTCTATTTTTCTCTCTTCTTTTCTTGTCACTAACTTGACCGTCAAATAGCTATTCCCAGAACAACTCTAGGCGGTCCTTCTCACTGTTGTTGTTTTATAGCCCCTCCCTTCGTATAATGTCCAACCATCAGAATTCGATTGTTCACTACTGCTATTATCTGTGTTCGATTTTCTATCATCTCCACTGCCACACAATTCCTTTCATTTAAAAAAAACAAAAGGTGGGTAAAAGGTTAGACTAGTCTTTGCAACCATCAATGAGAAGCAATATAAGAGTTAATTCCATTCCTATTTCCCCCCATCATTGAAAAGTAATTATTCAATTATTTCCTTCTCTTTTTCTAAAACGATAAAGAAATAAAATATCATTAATTTTTTCATTACAATTTTTTGAATAACTAGTATCTCACCCAACTCAATTAGGTCTAAACGGCACTAATTTGGGGTCCATATTTTTTATAATTTTTTTGATTTCCTTTTTCTTTGTCCGAACCGTATCCAAGGTGCTAAAGTCCTCGCATAGCCTTTTATCCTTTGACTTTCCTTTCCTAGGTTGCTTGACATGAAGTCTTCAAATTTGTTTTCTTTTTGCCTAAGCTACAGTTTACACACCAGCTCTATACACCAAATATCATTTTGGCCCCTTGTTTTTTAATTGCAACAATAGAAACTTTACATTTTTGGTCTACTAGCAATTTCCCCTTCCATTAATTGTATTTGGCCAAATTGACAGTGAATACCCAAATGGCTTTTGCTGAAAGATCCAACATATCATATAAAATGACTAGATTGCCCTTTTCTTCTTTTTTCATCTGTATATTCTCTACATTACCCTTCTTTCTCCTCTAATCTTTCTTCTCTGTACATACCACAAACACACTCAACCTATAGCCTACTCTCTCCACTCATCGTCTTTCCTACCTACCACTATAATTACCACCCTCCTCCAACTAAAGTACAAGATCTTCCCTGTTTTCCATCCCTCAAATTACCATCATTTTTATTCCTCCTCGACTTGCAAACCAATTCTCTGTTCTCTAGCTCCTTCTTTCTAGCCAGCATGACTTCCATACCACTCTCTCACTATTGGAGCCTACCCCGCCCATCACAGTTGCCCCACGTACTCTCTTACAAGTAACATTATAAGTTCATGTACCGTATCATCACCCAACAAATCTATTTCTAAATCGAAACACCCCCATCGCAAAACCAATAATCCATAGCCCAATCAATGATGAATTCAATTGTTTCATTATGTGATCCAAATAGATGAGTTCCTTCAACATTCAAGTGGGGTAGGATTGTACAAATTCAAAATCTTCGGGGAGATTTAGAATAGGAAGTGTTGAATTATTAGGTTTTCTTATTTGAATGGATTTGATTTCCATTTGTAATAAGTTTCTTATTCTCAAAGAGTGGGAATCAGTTTCTAATATCTTATTTTCTTTTTTGATATTCCTAGATTTTCTAGGATTTTTATCATTATATATAAGGTTGTAAATCATAGGGCTAAGTGGTTCATTTTCGTTGTTCATGAAGTTTGAGAAAAAGACAGAGTTATCTTATTCATATTAATTTTGTTCGTAGTTCTTTGTGCTGCGCATAGCAATTTTCTATCTACATTTTTACTTGCATTGATTGTGAACCCTGAACAACTTTATACCCCATATGAACTATTCTAATCCAATGGGAGGTTCTCTAATCCTACAAACAATTTCTACTATGACATTTGAGCCTCACTCCATATCCCCACTTATCCTAGTCCACCCAAAAAGTGGATGTGAATAATTTCTCTTCCGTTGTACCCTTGATTTTATTATTTTATTATTTTTTTTTACTTTGCCGATAAGAAAAAAGAAGAGGATGTGATTACTTTAGAACCAAAGTTTGGCCTAGGATTGAATGTCCCAGACTAAGAATAGTAGGATATTCTAATTGCATGGCTTTTACCCTAGAATAAATTTTGCAGGATATCTTAATCCAAAGATAAATTGTCCCACAATCAAACATGGCCTATAGTCTCAGCACTGGGGTTAGCAGAGAGGGGAGAAGGAAAGTTCAATTTAATGTTATTTTTAGTTGTTATAATTCCATTTTATCCTCAAATATTGTCAACATGAGCCTGTCATCCTAAAGGGTGACACTATTACTTGATCATAAGTGTGAGATAGTGATTGTTTCACTTTAAAAAATGAAGGACTAAAGTGGAATTTAGTGTTAAGTAGAG
>BRYE01000003.1:21513296-21523296 GCA_030159115.1 Actinidia arguta var. hypoleuca | reverse complement strand
TGGTCCCCTATATACATAATAGGCGATTCCGTTCCCAATGTATTCAATTTGTGTTTAAATGATCCCTAACTCTAATGTTGTTTAAATTCACTAACGAAAGTGTGGACAATTTTGGTAAATAATTGTGAGCGACCGAAATGACACAAAAGGCATACTTTGGGACATGATATAAATAGTGTATCAATTTCATCCCTAATGTATAAAGTTCGTGTTTAAACAGTTTCTAGCTATATTCTAAATTCGCCTATCTATAGTTATAAAATTCTAAAAAGAATGTAGTTAGAGAGCATTTAAACACCAGTTTGATACAATACCATGAATAAAATTAATACACTATGTATTTCGGGATTGAATACATAAATGGTCCCCAAAAAGTATGTCTTTTGTGTAAGATTGTTCCCTCACGGTTGTTAATGAATTTAAATGGCATTGGAGTATGATCCATTTAAACTTGAATTAGATACATTAGAAACGAAATCGACGCATTATAGATATCAAGGACCAAAGTAGCACGTGACACATAATTTGGGAACCATTTAAGTATTTAAACCAATTTTCTATTACAAATGGAAAATTGTTTATTCCGGGCTGTCTTTGAAATTGAATCGTGTCTGTCAAGGGATTTTGGTTTTTCTTTTTTAAATTGATAAGAAAAGAAAAATTTATTGTTTTAACCACAAAAATTATACAAAACTGAAGTATATACTACATCATAGCTAGGCTTTCATATCCCAACTAGGTTGTGGTGGAATTTGTGGAGAAAAACTTGACAATAAAGAGAGGCAAAATGGTTACCACCTCTTTATATATATGTAGTTATGGGTAAATCTAGTGTACACACACACACACACACACACACACACATATAGTAGTGAGTGTCCTGCGATGCGCAAAAAAACTAATTTTTAAAATGAATAGATATTGCATATATTTTTTATTTTTTTATATTATTTATCTAGCAGTTATGGTAACTATGAATCAGTTACCAATAGTTATTATGTGGAGAGATTTTTTTAACATGAAAAAGTGTGAACCAGTTTTGAATTTGATATGCACGAAATGGAGTGTTGTATTTTAATAATAGAATCTCTCTCTCTCTCTCTCTCTCTCTCTTATAGATAGATAGATAGATAGATATTCATTTTTAGTTAAAAATATTTGAGATTCCTAGAAAATGCTAAAACTTAGGAAATTTGTATTTTTAACATTTTATTGCCTGTTTTTGACTCTAATCCAAATATACCAGATTATAAACATATAAAATAACTCATTTAACTTGTATTCCATAAAATTCAATATTCAAGAACTCTACCTAAAATACCTTTTTAATGAATTTGAAGTTATCAATATTGATGAGGGGCTAATTTTCACCTATTCAAAATAATCTCCAAAAAAGAAGAGATGACCAAATCTGAGGTAATAATGTCACCACATCGTTCATGAGATAGCCATATCGCCAGCCCGTGAAGGTCATGTCTCCATTGTCCCTTATGATCGCCACTTAGCATGCCAAGATGCCTTACGTCACTCATATTCTCCTATCAGTCTCAGTTCGCGAATTCATACTAATCAGTAGATTATGTCGCCTACTACCTAGATAAAGTGCCAACAGTCCCTTAGATAATAGAGTACCTCCAATGGCTGGTGCTAATTAGGCTTTGGATCTCGAAGGCATTCAACGTGAAATGCACGGCATTTTTGAGTAAATCAGGATTATGAACCACCATCACTGCTGAAAAGTTGGAAAAAGCCAAGTAAAGAAGGCGAAGGAAAGAAGATCAAAAAAGGAAGGAGCTTGATTCGCGAAGCATGGACTACAGGGGGGAAATAAAATAAGGAAGGCTCGAGCATGATGCTAGGAGATAGATCAACAATCGACGCCCTCAGACTTTTCCTCGCCAAATCGAGGTGCTACTACCACCTCTCAATGCCCCCATCGCCCAAGTACTTATGGAGATCAAGAATGAAGAATTTGTGAAATGGCCTGGGAAGATTAAGACCAATCCCCTCCAGAGAAACAAGAACAAATATTGTGAGTTTCATAGGGATCATGGCCGTAATACAGAAGACTATTTTTAGCTGAAAGAGCAGATAGCTGACTTGATCAAGAGGGGTACTTGAGGAAGTTCGTGATTGATCGCACGAGACCAACTACACCTGAAAAAGGATATGTTGACAACAGATTTACTGTCGGAGACGTCCAAACCATCCATGGAGGTTTCGACTCAAAAGGATGCTCAACGTAATCAAGGAAGAGACATGCTCAGGAAACAAAGGGGCGAGTAAAAGAAGAAGTCTAAATCTCTCTTCACCCATGACCAAGGTGAGCCCTCCCATCACTTTAACCAATGAGGATTTGAGATGCCTACATCTCCCCCACGATGACACTCTTGTTGTGTCCGCCACCATCGCCAATTTCAAAGTCCAGAGGATTTTAATCGACAATGGAAGTTCTGCTGACATCTTATTTATCTTGGCCTTCATAAAAATCAAGATCAGGAAAGACAAATTTCACCCTTTTTGTATTCCTTTGATCGAATTTGTGGGAGGATCAATACAACCCCTAGGTGGATTAGGTTGCCTCTAACTGTGGGGACATAGCCACACCAGTCAACAGTGTGACAAGATTTCATTGTTGTAGATTGTTTGGCCCCATGTTAGGCAAAATCAAAGCCATCACTTCAACCTATCACCTAATGATGAAATTCCCAACCTCTACTGGGATAGGCGAGATGAGAGACGATCAGAAAGTGTCGAGGTAATGTTTTATGATGGCAATGAAACCAAGTGACAAATATGAACTACATAATGAGGATGCCGAGGTGGGAGAGTTGAGAGACGAGATAGGGGTTACACCTCTCTTGGATCCCGGAGATACGGAAAATACCAAGCCGTTGGAAAAGTTGACTCCGATCTCCACATACCCCAATCATCTGGAATGTCATGTGATGATTGGGAACTAGCTGACAGAAGAACTACGAGACACCTTGGTGGAATTCTTGAATAGGAACTATGATATGTTCACTTGGTCACAAGGCGAGGTTCCTAGGATAGATCCCCATGTCGTTGTACAAAAACTTTTTGCCAACTCGAATCACCCTCTAGTTCACCAGAAGAGGAGGAAATTTGCCCATGAATGACTAAAGGTGATAGAAGAGGAAGTTTTGAATCTCATCAATGTCAATATCATTAGAGAGCCCCATTATCCGAATTGGCTGGCTAACGTTGTCGTCGCCCCATAGAAGGGGGAAAATAGAAAGTTTGTGTTGATTTCACCGACTTGAATAAAGTCTACTATAAAGACAACTTCCTTCTCCCAAAGATAGACCTTATAGTCGATGCTACGTCAAAGCATGAGCTCATAAGTTTCATGGACGCCTTCTACGGATACTACCAAATCAAAATGCATCCCCAAGACATTGAGAAGACATCCTTCATTATGGGAAGAGGGTTGGTCAACAAGATGTTCAAAAACCTAATCGGGGACACAATGGAGGTTTATATCAATGATATGCTGGCTAAAAGTCCCAAAGCTGCAAATTTTATTGCCCATCTAGAGAAAACTTTTCAAGATCCTATGCCAACATTGTATGATACTGAATTCCTCTAAGTGCATATTCGGGGTGTCTTTCTTGAAATTCCTTAGTTTTTTGGTAACCAAGCGAGGGATAAAAGAAAACCCCATTCAATTACAAGACATGTTGTTGATTAGCTTGCCCAAAAGCATTCACGACGAGCAACGCCTAACTGGGCGAGTTGCTGGTCAACAAATTCATCTCCAAGTTGACTGAAAAGTGTTTACCATTCTTCAAGATTCTAAAGGTGAATAAAGCCTTTGAGTGGATGAACGAGTCGGAATTAGCCTTCCAATAGATGAAGAAATATCTTGAATCGACCATTCTCCTAATAGTTCCCAACATGGGCGAGGAGCTTACTCTGTACTTGTCTGTCTCGCCAATAGCTGTGAGCGCCGTACTGATCAAAGAGGAGGACAAAGTCCAAAGATCAGTGTACTACGTCAACAAAGTCTTTCTCAGAGTAGAAAATAGATATTCGAAGATTGAGGATCTCGCCTACCCACTCATAACTGCGATAAGAAAGCTCCATCATTACTTCCAAGTACACCTAATCATCGTATTGATGGACCAACCTCTTAAGAAGATCCTCCAACGACTTGAAACCTCAGGTCGCTACTGAAGTGGTCTATCGAGTTAGGTGAATTTCACATTAAATACTAACCAAGGATGGCTATCAAAGCCCAAGAATTGACCGACTTCGTAGTTAAATTTAACTAACCTGAGGAAGATGATACTCCAAACCCTAATGTCAAACTCGCTGAAGAGGGGGAAGCTGAGGAAAAGGATAATGACACGACAATGTGGAAGCTCATTCATAGACGGATCGTCCAATCACCACAGCTATGACGCTTACCTTATTCTCCAAACTCCCTCAAGTGAGCAGATAGAATACGCCATACAGATTGGGTTCAAAGCCACCAATAATGAAGCAGAGTATGAAGCTCTCCTCACTGGATGGAGGGTTACAACAGACTTGGAATTAGAATCCTTTGACATTTTTAGTGACTCCTAACTTGTGGTAAATCAAGTCCAAGGAGATTACCTTTCCAAGGATCTCCGAATGGTGGCATACCTAGAGGAGGTGAAAGCTCTAGTGATGAAGATTAAAAACATCAAAATCCAGCATATTCCCCGGGAAGAGAACAAACAAGCTGATATCTTTGCAAACCTAGATTGCACTTTTTACTCATAACAGATAGGAATATCCCACTGGAATTCTTGCCAAGGCAAAGTATTGATGTAACCACCGTTTTCCAGACAACGACGTAGTCGACATGAATGGATGACATCTCTAAGTACCTTAGAAGTGAGGAGTTACCACTTGACAAGCCTCAAACTTGCCAAATTTGATATCATTCAGTAAGATATTATCTCATCCAAGTAATTCTTTACAAGAGATCTTTTTCGGATCCACTTTTGAGATATCTTCGACCAGAGGAGGCATAGTACGTGCTCAGAGAGATCAGATGAGTTCGCCTTAATATGGTTGTTGCCAATTTCAATATAAATGTTATAGCCAAGGTCAAAATGATTATATCACCAATTTTGCCTATTGATGTCTCCTATTTTAAATTATCGTCTATTTTTATCTCACCAGGTTTATTCGCCAATCTCTAGTATTTACATCGACAAGACCAGATATTACCAATTTTAATTATTATTATCACCAAGCGGTTAATGCTTATCTAGCCTGTAAAGTTATTATCGCCAAGGAGATAACGTTGTCAGTGTGTTCGCCAATTTTAGGAATTAAGCATTGTTTGCCAAATTAACGAGTTGCATGTTGCCAAATACTTCAATTATTTTTTTAAGGCGTTTTGCTTGCCAAGTTCACAATGACATTTCTATAATAAGAATCTCACCAAATTATTATGAACACCATGTCAAAATTGCCAGTTCACAACCTTGAAGGTTGAGTTATTAACTTATCCTGTGCGCCTAATAGCTTTAATTCATCAAGTTTAGTTATTTTCATTATGGAGATCACCATTCTGCCAATTTCATCATATCACCTATTTGTTACTAGTGATGTTTCCAAACCACATTTATGTTCACTCGACAGTAACAAACACATTGCCATAAAAAAGAAGATATGAAAAAAGACTATTTTCATTACAATTGATGTCGCCTTTACAATGTAAAAAAAAAGAAGAGAGACATCATAACAAAAAAGGAGGTGCGCCTAAGGCCTGGCATCAAGCTAATCAGTCAGGAGATTGGCCTCTCACATTAAGTTTCCATCCTCGTCCATCTCGGCATCTCCATCTCCTTTAGCTAGATCGGGATCAATCTATATGTCTTCGATGTCGATATCGGGGAAACAGAGATTAACTTGCTCTTTGCACAAGTTAAATCCCTCACCAAAATATGAGGAAGTCTCCTCCTCCACAACCTCTTTGTATTTTTCAGAGGCTTTGAACTCGTCGATGGCTAACTTCTTGGAGAGGTTTTCTCTCATTTTTAGCTCAGCCACTGATTGAACTGCATAAGTGCAGTCTAAACACCATTAAACCAACCTAAGTTAACCCTAAATTAGGTTAATTATATCCTTTATGTCGTATCTTGTACTGAAAGTCGTATTTGCATTATTGTAGATAAATATTAATAAAAAAGAGAATTTAGAGTCATAAAAGTGATCCGGAGTGTGGGAAGGCATATCGAGGACCGTTATCGGGATTTGTCTCAAGAAAGGTGAATGTTTTCACTTATAGCTCAGAATGGAATGAAAAATATGCCATTGGAAAAGATCTCACAAAGTTATATAAATTCACGTCTAACGAGTGTCGCGAGATATGGACTCTAAAAGCTTCAAAATAGACTGAGAAAAAATAGAAGAAAAAGTCAAAAATGACTAAAAATATACATACCGTTTGAACGGTGGAAAACAAAGGAAAATAGAAGTTCAGACGGTGGCTTGAAGAATGGAAGAAAAATAAGAATTTTTGCCTTGGAGTTCAAACTCCATTTGGGGAGTTCGAACAGCTTAAGGCTGTTCAAACTCGAAGAAAAAGTTACAGGCTTAAGGGTTCGAACTCTAATTACAAGAGGTTTTAGGCGTTCGAACTATCAAAGAAGAAAAGCCAAAAAAATTGGCCTGAGGGTTCGAACATTAGCAAAGGCGTTCGAATGCTAAGAAGAAAAATCGAGATGGAATCCTATTTCTTCTAGGACTCAAACTGTGATGTCTATATATCTCTCTCTTTGATTTTATGAAAAAAGGACGATCTATTTTATGGGTTTTACGGCTTTTTAGTCTAGAATCATAGAAGTACTTGGGTATTTCAATACTTTTGTAATTACTTTCATCTGAATCAAATTTTAATGATTCAATTTAAGATTTTATTCAAGAATTCATAGTTTTCTAAACTTTTCTTGAAATTAATTCGAGAATCTTAGTATTATTCATTTATACATAAATTTTATATTCCAGAAAGTTTTCAATACATAGTTATTTGTTTTCCATGGCCATGAGTGGCTAAATTTCTTAATTCGGAATTAATTGGGGATCGAGGATGAACAATGGAGGTAACTTTGATTTCACTGTTATATCTTCTTGTTTCTTCTTCTTCTTCTTTTTCTTCTCCTTCGTTTTGAGTCATATGAAACTCCATTAGAATTCTGGGAAACCCGATTGATCGGATAAATTGGTTCTGAGTCATTTTTCTTATAAAGTTTAATTCAGTTTTAGTTATTTTTGTAATTTAGACTTAGTTTAAATCTATCAAAACCGAATACAAGATTTTTGTTTTCTCTTTTTAGAAGTATAATCTAGGATTAAGTTAGGATTGAGTCGAAGTGTTTAAGTTTTCTTGTGTTCATCTTGGCAATGCTCCTCGTGGGACGATACTCAAACTTCAAAATTTTATACTACTTTGCGACCCGTATACTTGCGGAAAGAAATTCACTTCTGGGAGCAAATCAAGTTCTTCTTCTGAGCTTCTCCACAACGGCGTCAGAGTTCTTCTTGTCCCTCTTCAAGTCATCCACTTCCTTCTCCAACTTGACCAAGGTAGCATCAGAGCACTCCTTATCAGTCACGAGCTTATACACCCTCTTCTCAAAATCTCCAGTGGTCCATTGAGCTCAATTGACCTCGTCCCTCATGGACGAGGCAGTGACTTCTTGGATCACTACCTCCTCCACAGTGATGTCAGAGCACTTCTGGGAGCGAATCAAGTTCTCCTTCTCGAGCTTCTCCACAGCGACGTCAGAGTTCTTCTTGTCCCTCCTTAAGTAAGCCACTTCCTTCTCCAACTTGACCAAGGTAGCATTAGAGCACTCATTATCAGTCATGAGCTTATCCACCCTCTTCTTAAAATCTCTAGTGGTCTATTGAGTTCGGTTGACCTCATCCCTCATGGACGAGGCAGTGATTCTTAAATCACTGCCCCATCTCTCATCTATTTAGATCAGTCGACTAGGGAGGAACCCATGACCAGTGCCTGCAGAGGTAACAAGTTAGAACCTTAATAACAAAGGAAGTAACGCCAAGCAAAAACATTCAAATTTACCAACCTAATTGAACGAGTGATAGAATTGGGGGCCACCTCATCCAACTCCATCTTCTTCGCCATCTTCTTGTCGGCGGGCAGTACAAAAGCTTGGACAAGCTTTTTTGCCACTACCGAGCTCTTGACCACCGAAGCCTCGAACCCGAGAACAGCTCTCAGATTGGCCGACGTGCCCTCCTTGCCATTGACCACACGAGGTAGTGCATCTCGGGACGACGTCCAAATGGGAGAGTATGTAGGTTTGACCTTGGGCATCCTCATAGGCAGACCCATTAGACGAAGAAACCTCTAAGGTACCATCTCGGGCTGTCTAGGCTATTTTTGGAGGCCTTTCACCAATGTGGATGCCTTTGTCCCTAGTTAGGAGCGGAGTTTTTTTCGCCTTAGTTCCTTTCACCTTGGCAAGATTAGCGAACTTCTTTAGATCAAACTTGGCCGAAATCTCTTTAAGAGAAACAAACAAGTTAAACAAGAAAAAGAAAAGACGAGATAAAGGGAGAAAGTAGTATCATTCAATCTTAGCTCGGGGGGCAGTCATGAATCCAACTAGATCTCAGAGCTAGAGCTACTCGAGTACCACTTAATGAAGGATGTGGGCTAAATTTTGGCCCCAATTATCCTTAGCAACATTTCATCAAGAAGGGAAGAAAGGATTCCTGTCCGTAGTCCCTTCCTAATTGTTCTTACGTACCCCACCAAGTTTTCTTGGGAATGGAGACTCACCTTCATCAACTTCAACGTGGGGCTCATCACCAATGTTTTTCTCCTCGACGTTGTCTCCTACACTAGACATCATTTTTGGAGAGGCAAGGGAAAAACACTTGAGAAATGACTTTTAGTGAAGGATGTTTTCGACCGAGTAGAACTCCACTGGTTGTAAAATTTTGGCAACAAGGTCCAGCTTCTCCTTTTCAGCCTTGGTTAAGAAAGGCGCTGCGTTACACTTGCGAGCTGAAAATACATTCGATGTCAGAATAAACAAAAATGAATAATTGGAAAAAAAAATAATGTGAATGAACAATCAGCTAACTTGGTGTGCTCCACGACCTCAGAACCCTCGGAGATCCAAGCTCCTTGGATTGTCCATGGTCAAACTCTTAATCGTCTCCTAAAACAAAACAAAGTATAGTTTCTTCTTCCATCCTTTGATGTTACTAGGGTACCCTCTATTAAAGAATGGTTGGGCCACGCCTTGAAGTACATCTAGCTCGAGTCTGGCCTAGGGTTTTTAAACAAGCTGAACAAGTTTCTAAACTCATTCAGAGAAAAGGCATAGATTTTATATCGCCACAACACCAATGCACAAACCATACTCTGCCATTTATTGGGAGCTAGTTGGGTAGGACAAACGTTGTAAATAGCTAGTATCTTTCTAAGGGTGGGGTAAATTAGTAAACATAGACCTTCATGGAAGGCAGCCTCGTAGAAGGCTACCTTGCCCTGGCGAGCCGACATGATGGTCTGCCACCCTGAAGAAGCCCCGTTCAAACTTTATCTAAGAAAGAACAAAACTCCCCTTGATGATCTAAATCATCTTTAGTTATTATGTTGGTCACTTTCTCGGGCAGGGGTCTGGCATCCTTAACTATGGAGGGGTCCCCTACTGGTTTGGCGGGGTCTTTCCTAGGCGATGTAGGATAGTCCTTAACCTTGGTTTCCATGAAAGAGCAATCCCTGAAGTGATTAGAAATCCAAGAAGGGAGTGAGTTCTCTAAATCCTCTATAGTGACCTCGCCGATCATAAACAAAATCTCAACAATACGAAGTGGGTTGCGGATACTTACTGGCGACTAAAAGGCGTAGAGTAGAAAAAGACGAGGTGATCGGGGGTTGCGTCGGAGTAAGTTGAGCGAATTTCAAACTTAGAAAGCAAAAGATGGCATAATGCAAATGAGCCACCTTTTTATAGGA
>BRYE01000003.1:21500796-21503296 GCA_030159115.1 Actinidia arguta var. hypoleuca | reverse complement strand
GCCAAGCTTCCCTCGTCCATTGGGTTCTTGGTATTTTCAATAACCTTTCTCAAAATTAGCTCACCAACCATAAATTCTCTGTCTTGGACTTTTGGGTTATACGTCTGGCAAGCTGCAAATGGTGTTTTCAATAACCTTTCTTACAATTAGCTCGCCAACCATAAATTTTCTGTTTTGGACTTTCTGGTTATACTTCTGGGCAAGCTGTTGCTGGTAGCTCACCATACATATCAGTGCATTCTCCCTTCTTTCTTAAGCTAGGTCAAGGTCTCGAGCAAGACTTCAAAATTTTGCTCATCATTGTAAGCTTCAATTTAGATTATGGAAAACTCAACCTCTAATTACGACTTCGAAACCAAAAGACAAAGAGAAACATATTTCGTTCGTTGCGTTCCACAGTGTAGTTCAATAAGCCCACATCAAGCTTGGTAACTCTTCGACCCATTTGCCTTTAGCGTTTTCAAGTCTCTTCTTGATTTCATTCATGATTATTTTGTTGGATGTCTTTGCTTGCCCATTGATTTGCGGGTAGCTAGTTACAAAATTCGATCTTCAACTCGTCCAGTATCTTCTTAACGTTTTGCCCCACAAATTGGGTTCGATTATCTGACACCAAAGTTCTAGGGATGCAATAACTAGATAGGATGTTGTTGCGTATGAATTTCTTCACGTAAACTTCTCTGATCTAGGCTAATGGCTCAGTTTCTACCCATTTTGTAAATATAATTTGCAGCAGTCATGAGAAATTTCTTGTTTCCCAGAGCTTAAGGAAGTACCCCCATTATTTTCATTAAGCGAAGGGCCATGGACTGGTTAACGGGTTTAAATCTCGAGCTAGCTGATGGATGGGGGGAAATAGTTGAGATTTCACATATTTTTAGACATACAATTGGGCATCTTTCTGCATATAAGGCCACCAATACCCTTGTTATAGAGTTCAATGCATTAAAGATATTCCCCAAAATGTAGTCTACAAATTCCCTCGTGAATCTCAAACAAAAGGATCTCGGGCAGACATTAGATTAGCCTAAGTTAATTTGATTGTTTGAATAAATTATAACACATCACCTTCACCGAGCTTCTAGAATCTACTAAGATTCGTTTGACATTGTAGTTGTGAATCCACAGTTGGATGACCAAGGGATCGTTGTGAGGGTGCTGATCTCATTCCAGATCTACCTTGGTAAGGGTAATGCTTCTTGTCTCAGATGAGATTTGCTTTGGTTTCTTTGCCACTAGTTGGACCGAGAGAACTTTGTCCATTTTTTAACTATCTAGATCTCCCCTTGCATCCCATTCTCCACCTCAGGGTCATCAGAACCCACGATCATGTGAATATTGCCATCGGGAAAATCATCCTCTATAGCATTGTCTGCCTCTACCCTATCCCGGTCGAATATTGCCAGTAGGAAGACCATCCTCAGTTATGTTCCCTCTCTCTTTGTAGTAACTGCACTTCCACTTTTGATTCCTTTTACTCGCATCGCTACCCATTGGAATTGGTTTCTTATTTGATTCGTCCTTAATGTTCTTCCACACTTTCCTTATGGCATTTGAACGAGCTTTTACCTCGGGACGACAACACTCCTTGGTGCTCCGCAGCCTCGCACCATCCTTTAACTGAGCATATTTCTTAACTCAGGACATTAGATCATACAACTTGATTGGTGGTTCCAGCATCAAATCATCCCATAGTTTTTCCAGGGACATAAGTTTGACCTTATAGCTAACTACCTATAGTTCCTCTAAACATTCGTCAATTTCATTGAATAAAATCCCCTATGGAGACTGGGGGAATCTTCTTGGACCACCTCAACCCGAGGTCTCCTAGGCTGGAGGAGAACACTTTTCACATCAGTGTGTCAAAATAGCTCTCCACAGCGCCATAATCTGGCAATAATGGCTGATGTGCACCCATGGATCCAACTTTTTGTCGTAAATGGTGAATGTGAGTAGGCTGAACTTCTCTAGTGGCTATATTCCCTTGATCTCGGGAGTGAAAAAAAGTTTGGTACCTTGGGAGTAGTTATTCTGCGTGAATCAATCTCGGGATACGTGTCACCAACCTCACTACAGCGGCTGCAAATCTCTTTTTTTCTATTTTGTTTGGCTATTAGCGTAAAGCAAAGGGACACACTAGAAATACTCAATTAGGTGGATCCTTTCACTTGCCCTAAGCCATAGCTCGGCTGTCGCACTGACTTTTTGCCTCATCATAATGTATGCGAGCGTTTTTTCTCTTAGTACCGCCCCGAGGTAAGTTATTTTTCCCAACCACTCGAACCTCAGAGAATGATTCATGTACTCTATTAGCGAGAAGCTTTGAGTTATTGGCAGCTAGTATTTGCCTCATCTCTTCCATCTATTCTTCCATGACTATGATGGATTCGTCTCGATGATCTTCACCGCCGATGGGGTTTGGTTGCTTTGTTCTTTGCCTAAAGGGGCCCAAGGCCACCTTCTGAGCATCATCTAAGAGCCCCGGTCCCTTCTCCTCTGT
>BRYE01000003.1:21490796-21495796 GCA_030159115.1 Actinidia arguta var. hypoleuca | reverse complement strand
TGATTCGACAAATCTCAGCCTACGTCCACTCTCCAAACTTTTTTTTGAAAATTCACTATTTTCAAGCTTGCGGGTGCTTGACAACCTTTGAAATCACTAGAACACTTCTAGTCTTCCAGAGAATCTCTCTCTTGGGAATTTCACAATCACGTATAGTGATTAAAAAATAAAATAGTTGGTTGAAGTATCTCAAACTCACCACTCTAGATCAAAGAATGATTACAATGAGGTTTTTCTATCTAGAGTGATCTTGCTCTTTTTGATCTTGACAAATCAAGCTCACAATAAATAAACAAAGGATTGAAGTATTGAATACAAGTATAGATATAATTTTATGGCACTTCAATACTCTTCCAACAATTCCAATGATTGAATTTATTAGTCAAAAGTTGAATAGAGTCGTTGCAGCATTTAATGCTTCTGATCTAGCCATTCTGATTGAATCTCAGCCGTTAGATCTTGATTTGGACGCAGTCGACACTTTGGTCTATCAAAATTCAACTTCGATCGAGGTTGTACTGAAATTCCAGAGACCAATTCTTTTTGTTTGCCGAAGGTTTTGCAAACTTCGGTCGAGGGTTTGTAACTTTTGATCGGCCGAATGTCAACTTCGGTCTACATTGTTCTACAATTCAAGTAAGCTCTCTATTCTTCAATTTGGCTCTTAACTGACTTCAACTGATCGAATCTCAACTTAGATTTTGATTGAGACTTCGATCGATCGAACCTTAATTTCAATCGAGGTTGTACTGAATTTTCAGTGAGCTCTTGGTTCCTCTGTTTCCACTTCGACTGTGCTTTCTCAACTTTGGTCGACCGAATATGGACTTCGGTCGTTATTACACTATTGTTTCAGTGAGCAATTCTTTCCTCTGTTTCACTTTGATTATGCTTTATTAGCCTTTAGTCAACAAGCTTGGTCAACCGAACTTGTGATAGTAGCAATTTTACATTGTTTCTTTAGCAAATCAAAACCGTTAACTATCCAATTTGAGTTTAATTATTGGTTTGACTCTTCTACAAGTTTTATATGCATAACTATCTTGAATATGACTTGTAGAGGGTTACGAATCTCACTATGTTCATGTGTAGACTTAATTTTAAGAGCACTTTTATTTCTCTTGGAAGATATGAACTAGTCAACTTAAATTCTTCAATTCTAAGTTGTTTTATCAATTTATGCATGCATGTTTTATCTTAAAACAAACTTGCTTAAGGTTGTCTTAAGTTGATTCAAGTGTTTTTATATACGTGCAATCTTTCGACATTCCTTACTATGATTGTCAACATAAGTTTAATTAAACAAATCTAATCATCAAAATCAAATGTGTCTTTATTGCAACACAGCTCTTGAATTTATAGCATACACCATCTCAGCTAATTTTCTAGCTCTAACACTTTTGAAAATACTGTTCATTTAAAGATAAATAATAGATATCCTATCAACACTAATTTTCTGGCTCTATCATTGTCGGCAATACTATCCATTTAAAGATAAATAATAGCTATCCTATGAAGATCACTCTAAATATTAATGTGAAAGTATTAATTATCAATTAATATAGAAATTTAAGCAAAAATTTAAGCTATTATAGAAATGAGCAATTTTATTATTTATTATATTTTTAGCATGCTCTTTCACGTGTGGCCAGTCTTTTTGCCACAAGTAGGCCAAGAATTTGCAATAATTTAATTAGGTAGGTAATGAGGTTTGAATACAAAATTTATGTCTGCTCTGATACTATATAAACGTGTTAACCATTACATTATCTAAAAACTTAAATTGTTAAAAAGATAGATAATTTTATTATTTATTATATTCTCGACAATTCCGGTGTAATTAATCCGAAAAAGAAAAGACTTTAGGTTGTTGAAATTTCACTGGCTCACCTAAAATTTGTTATGAAACCGAGTAGGGAATGGAACTAGGACTAGCTAGGGGTGACTGCCACGTGAAAGGTTTTAGAAAACTCTAGTTTTATATGTGTATTACATAAAATTTTGTCAAATTATATGGGATTTTCTATTTCAAATTAAAATTAAAATTAAAATTATATTTTATACATAAATTCTAAATTCTAAATTCTAAATTCTAAACTTTAAATATATATTTGTCTTCTTAAAATTAAATTACGGAGTTGGCCCATTCGTATGCAATTAGTCCCCATTTCAGGATGATAGTTTCGAGGGAATGAATACATTCCCAATATCAAGGAGGATGAATCTCAATATTTAGACTTAATATATCAAATATTTTATAGTACATATTTAAGTTGAAAGAGTGGTTAATTATGATGTTCTTGAGTGCCTTATCCTCTTAATTATTATGCTTTTACAATTATAAAAATTGTAAAAGCATAAACAGTTACATTCCATTCTCAATCCATCCAAGGCACCTATAGAATATATTTACATAAACTTGAAAGTAAAGTTTCTTTTAAGATGTTGGTAGGAAATATTTGTTTTCAGCAAACAATTTAGGACGACAATGACTGGATTTGGGTAGAATCATTCTCTTAGTCATGTCAAACTTAATTTAGTTGTACTCAGTGAGTGAGAAAGAGAGAGACGGAAGGGTGCATTGAACCTTATAGAAGAAGTTGTACACCAACCTGCATGGTTAAAATAGATGGTAGCCAAAAGAATCATAATCTGAAAGTTGGGTTTGAGTGGGACACATGAGGATGCAGTAGCCATAAAAACTAGGTAGGGCCCGCATCATAAATCTTATGTTTTGAAGCTTAACTTCTACTAGAGTAAGTAGACTAAAGCCCAGTTTGGATCAAATGGGGATTGAAGTCCCCAGGGTAGACCTTGTGAATTCTTTTGTTAAAAATTATATAATATCTTCCTTCTTTGTTAAAATAAAAACCCAACTTGTGATGAGACTTTTTGGCCTTGTTTAGTTTTTTTTATCTAAAAAAATGAATTTTGAAAAAGCCAATTTTGTTTAGATACCAAAAGGACACTTTGGCTTGGAAATAAGCCTTTCGTCCAAACTAGAAATGAAATATATGGTTGGATTAAAATCAAAAAATCCAATAATCGAGAAAAGCCAATTTTTTTTGTTTGAAGGCTCTAGTTTGATTCTAATAATCGAGGAAAGCCAAATTGATCACGAAGGCTCTAGTTTTCTTAAATCGCAATTGTTTGGTTACAAAAGGTGATTTGATTCCTTTTCATTTCACGCATGAAATAGATAGGTTGATTCTGTATAACGAGTTGTTAGAGTATAAATTTTACATCACTTGCCTGTTGAATGATTTATGAGTTATAAGGGTATTTGTATGTTGTTGGTTATGATTAGAAATAGTTTTTGTCTTTTTTTATTTTTTATCTTCAAAAGTGAGGCAAAGTATTTGCCGCAACTTTTATTAATTCTCTCATGGGTAAAAAAAATTAAAAAGTTCAAAAAAACTAAATTTTGGTAAGCTCTATTTTTTAACTTTTCAAATTATGTTTTAATTTAAATAATCAATTTTAACATTAATTCAGTTAGCTAATGGCCTAAACTTTTATATTGGATATAAAGTTTCACGAGGTATACCCATTCAACCCATATCCAAACATTACCAAAAAAGAAGAAAAAAATACACTCCACGATGACACACTCAATAAAAAATAGGTGCACAATGATAGATTTAAAAAGAGGTCACATATGGCAGACCCAAATAGATGCAAACCAAAAGGTCTTTGTACACCCCATACTCTCATTACACCTATCCCTAGGTTTTCCCATATGTTCCTAGTACACCCTTATTATTTCATAATTGTAATAGCTTCCATTCTCAAGCCATAAACCTCACCTCCCTCCTCAAACCTTACCATCATTGTGGCCGCAACCACATGACCAAACCAGAAATCTTAGGCAATTTCACCAATTCCCAAATCTTATGTTTCTGCAATGAATCCATTTTTTTTGACATAGCTATTAGCCACTTATCTCTGTCTTTTCTGGTTGTAGCATCCCCATAAGGCAATGATTCTCCAGTGCAAGTTATTAAAGCAAAGCTAACCATATTCCTAAAATCATACCTCGCTAGCACTGGTGCTTCTAAGTTCACTTTTCTTTGCATTTTGCAACTGTGTAAAGCTTCTCTAGTTGTCCGTTGCTGCTATGTTACTTTCTGGGTTCGTTTTTCTCTACCTTTTGCAACTGTGTAAGGCTCTTCTAGTTGCTTGTTGCTGCTATGAGTTAGTTTCAATATCACCCATATTACTTAATGTACTATGCTCGTCAGACTGACCTCAATTACCACTTTCTATTTGTGTTTGTCATCAGTTGCTACTTCATCAATAACATCTGCGCTAATCACCTTGGACTTCTTATGCTCCATCGAGAATCGCTTGTATGCCCTTTATATCTTAGTGTTGGGCTAGGAGAGTCCACCCATAAATCGCTAATCATCGGCTCTAATACCACTTGTTAGGAAGGGAGTCGCTTCAAGGGGTTCACTTGTACATGTACGTAAAATCCAATCTATTGGGAATGAATTACAGAAGTTTACATCCACATTACCTTAGCCTAATGCACACTATTCGAAACTTATACTCCTTAAATATTTAAGTCTATAAGTGGTAAGCCAATTCAATATATATTAAAAGTTAATTTTTTTTATCCGATATGAAATTTATTCTCCGCACATGTCCTCAACAAAAGACGTGCCTAATCCTGTCACACACTATCGCTTATCTACTTCTTCTAATTGTCAGCCATGATATGTGCATGACGCTTTTGTGCTACATTGGCAATGGAAATACTCAAGGATAAATTACACTTGACACTCTTCACATTTGAAATAGTATTATTTTATTTTTTCTTTGTTGAAATACTACTCATATTTTTTACTTTTCAAACATAGATAACATTTTACTCCTCCCATTAGTCAATTGTCTGCTAACTCGATGGAACAGCAAGCATGTGCGTAACATCTCATTAGAAGGTGTTTTACATGTGTTACCATGTGTTTTACCTACTGTAATAATTATACAAATAACGC
>BRYE01000003.1:21483296-21488296 GCA_030159115.1 Actinidia arguta var. hypoleuca | reverse complement strand
AGAAACCTAATCATACTTATCATTTGGTCTCTGCTGTAGCATTTATATATATATACACTCTATCAGCTAGGGCTATGAGATATTCTGAGATTCACATTTTAAAATAAAAACTCTAGCAGCTGCAAGCTCACTCTCTCTGAAGTAAGGCGTGTGTGAGAAATACAGCAGAAGGCTTGAGGTTGTGATCAAGCGGCTGTAACCTATTGCTGCTCGAAATGAACGAGTGTATGATTTTAATCATGTAGATTAATCTCTGCTAATTAGTTCAAATTTTTTTTGTTATGCGTATGCACTACAGTCGGGTAGTGAAAAATTTCGTAGTCCCTAACAAAGAGAATGAGACGGGTTTGGACTAGCAAACTTCTCCTCCAAAGTTCTTTTGATGTGAACCTCACCTCAAGGAAGTAATATGAAAAGAAAATTAAACTTTGAAATAAAAGAAAAAAAAACTTTCCAAAAAAGCACTTATACGTGTTGGGAGGGCCTGAGGGTCTAAAACAATAATTTTCCTCAAAGAGAATTTCGCATATTATTTCTTTGGAGAATTAGTCCTTTAATTCTTTCGTCATTGGATGATGATCAATCCAATAATGAGCTTAAATATTATAGCCAATCAAAATGGAATGTCTACAACTATACAATCCATAATACTACAAAAAACAAAGTTTCCGAAATATATTTTCCAATTTCATTTAACTTATAATCAAACCCCCCAAGAATTTAAATAGAGATAAAGATGCTAAATATTTCATACTAATGCAATTATGTTCGAAGGGTTTGGTCACGAAAAGGACAAGTTATACTTATACCTGATTGTAATATACCCCACCGACCTCCTCAAAATCTCTCTTCTAGGATTTCTATTATGAAGAACCAACCAATAGAAAAGTTAGGGTTATAGGATAGAAGGAAATCTAATGCAGAAAAGGTGGTGGCTGATAAGTGGTTCCTAATGGCTAGATATTGTTTGCCTACAAGATAGCAATAGTGAGAACAACCGCTCGGAGTTGTTTTGTGAAAGGTTCTCCGATGGTTAAGTTAGTGACTGGAAAAGATGAAAGAAAAAAGAGCAAAAGAAAGAATTCTTGGCTCTAGTTCTTAGAGAGAGAAAGTAAAAAGAGAGAGTGAGAGTTGCATATTCGTAAGAGAGAGAGTTTATCTCCTTTTATAGTGCAACTCAACGCGCGTGTGAAGATGCGCTAACTGTAGTGTCAGTGAGTAAGCAGATGACTCAATCAGGCCTCTAGAGCTTGGTTGGTAGCTAAACCATCACATGATCAGTATTCAATCCCAAGCATACAAGTGGAAAAGAAAGCTTATCATGTATGCTACTCTCTGACCCTGAAGCTTAGCTTAGGAAACTCCACTAAAATAAGCATGACAATCGAGCTATTATGTTAAGATGTTGATCGGACTTGCTGTGAAGTGATAATTCGACGGTGGAACATATTTGAGCTCGACCAAGAGTGAAGTCAGATATTTTACCTTCTTGCAATTGCCCCTCAGCTCGTATGACCTCAGTTAACAATTACAGAGGTTATGTGAGCTAGTTGCATAAGAACCTCAGTTTGAGGTAGCCCGGAAGCAGGAATTCAAAAGTGCTTATAAGTTGTCTTTCCACTATCCTTTCTTTGCCATGCATCAGCATCTGGTTTTCTATGGAGCTAGATTAGGGCACAAAACTCAAAGTGGTGCACCTACCCTTAAGCGTTGTTTAGGCAGAAAACAAAGCGGTACGAGTTCCCCTATAAATAGGCAACTCGAACTGACTCACTATTCACCTTGAATAGTTCTAAAGAGAGAAAGTGAGAGCCAACAAGTCATTGCCACCTCTGCATCGTCGTCTCTGGCATTATAGTAATCTCTGAATTTTCTTCAAACACAGTCCATTTTTTTATTTTCTCAAAGTAGTTCGAGTTCTTCAATTTGAGTCATTTTAATCCTCTAAAAATATGTTTCAATGCATTTTTTGCTTTCAATTTGCAATTTTTGTAGTTATTACTTGAGTTCAAAACACCTAAGTTGCAAGTTTAAGTCTATCATGTTCACTCGTTCATTATTGACAAGCAAATGTTAGGCTTCCCGGACACCGAATGCTTTAGCTTACGTTTCAATCAGTTTTCACTTTTGAAATGGATCTGACTTGTGTTTGTGTGACTGGATCTCATATAAGAATAATATCTTGGCGCGTTACAGTTTTGCCCCTAATTCTTCGATGGTAATAGAATGTTGAAGTGCATAAATGACTTAAGTGAGTTCCTAAAAACACACTAAAGCTTGGTTGATGTATAGTTTGGCCACATGGGGTAGAGCTGGGGTCTTCCATGTCATCATCTCTACCCTGGTATGTTATCTGTCGCTGATTCGAACTAGGCTAGGAACTCAAATTGATAGGATTTGATTTTTCTTTCAAACACATGCAACCTAACCTAGCTGAGCAGCTCGTGCATGACAATGCTGCCTTAGAAAGGTTTAGGAGGGATCAAGAGATCCCGAACGATGTTCTATTAAAGCGACCTAGTCCACACGAGATAGTTGTTATGGCACGAGAAAATGGCGATCATATCCTAGTCCGTATATGGCTTATTTAGCAAATCAGACTTCGATTTCCCGTTAGTCTCATGTTAAAGGAGGTGATGGGTCGTTATGGCCTCATCTTCATGCGAGTGTCCATCATTTTTTTTAGGAATGTGCTTGCCGTTGACACCTTGATGCGTTGGGATGGACTACCATTCTCATCCTCTGATCTTCTAAACATTTATGGATTCCAAACTTTTAAGATACATTTTATAGTTGGTATAATGACCTGTTAGTTTGAAATTTACCAAGTAGTCTCGTTAACATCTTGCATTTATATTGTATGCCCACACCAAAAGCTCTCTCTCTCTCTCTTTTGGATTCGATGATACTAAGACAGTAGAAAATGATGAGGCGCAAATTTGATGAACTCTGGTTAATCAACTGTTTTACAAGGAGGTCAATGGGCAAGTACTTCAGCTTGATGTCTATAGCAGTGATGGTAATGTTAATAAGGTCGCTTATGGTGTTGCCGACACTTCCTCAGCCTCTGGTGATGCTTCCCCAGATGCACGAAACTCGAAGTGGCACACCTACCCTTAGGCAGTGTTTGGGTAGGAAACAAAGCGGTACGAGTTTTCCTATAAATAGGCAACCGAACTGACTCATTATTCACCTTGAATCCAAAACGTTCTGGGGATAGAAAGTGAGAGTGATTAACACATAATATTGCAATTTATACATTTTCCCTCATTTTTGTATACTTGCACAGATTAAAATATTCGATTTAACCTACTTTTGCTCGCAAGTTGTTTTTGTGAGTTATGTAGGAACTTTGACGTTAAAAATGTACTTTTAGCCATGATTGTGTATGTTGGGGAGGCTATGTTGAAGACAAATGGCAAGGAGAACCCAGAGAGGCAATGTGGAACCTGATAGTGAGAACTGGAAAGTCAAGCAAATGACTAACGATAGTGGCTTAGAGCACTACCGGTAGTACATAATCTAGAGGCAAAAGTCCATAATTCACTACCGGTATATAGGGCATTCTAGAGGCTAAATCATATAATTCACTATCGGTAGTAGATTTGAGAAATACCGGTAGTACACACTTCCAGAGGGTAGTCCAACTTTCCAAGTTCAAGCACTACCAGTAGTGATTTCAAGACTACTAGTATATTCTGCACTACCGGTAGTGAAAGCTAAAAACAAAATTTTTCTAATTTTTTTGCATAACTTTTAGGGGTATTTTTATCTTTTCATTATGACTTTTGGGGGGCCTATTGAAACAATATTTTTGAGCTTCTAGGGCAGAATTTATTTTTAGGTTTGGCCCCCATTTTAGATCTAGAGTTATTGTAGAGAGAGAAAGAGAAGAAGAAGTGGGTTTGTGTATTTAATATGTTGGATCTTCAAATCTTTCTCTCATTTGATCATTAATATATGTAAGTTCTTTTTAATCAAGTTTGCAATTTTAATTTGTGCTATGTATGTATTTTTATTTCAAGTATTTTAAAGTTTTTTTTAGATGGAGATGAGTAGCTAAACTCTCCAAACTTGGGGTTAATTGTAAAGATCGATTGAGGGTCTTGGGTGAACAAGGGATCTGAGACTTTTGGGTTTGAAGTTAAATCTTAAGTTTTTATCCTTCTTTATGTTAGCTAAAAAGCAAATTATGAGAGGGGTGAAATAGGTTTGTTACACTTAATGGCCAATTAAAATTAATCAAGTATCCTAGTATGCAATTTCTACTCAAGCATATAAATATGTAATCAATAAAGAGAAGAGATTGCAAACTATTTATAGTGGTTCGGCCAAATCGTGCTCGTCCACTTCTCCAAGACCTCCTTGGGATATTACTATCTTCAACAAGCTTGTGGGTTCTTGCCAAACCTTTTACACACTAGAGAACCTCTAGCCTTCAAGAGTCTTCCACTCTTGGATCTCTATCAATCACACAATGTGATTCTTTCAAAGGTTACAATAGATGAAGTGTTTAAAGCTCACTCATTCTAGATCAAATGACAATATAAGGAAAGCTCTCTTTATCTAGAGTGATACAACTTAAGATATTTTTGATCAAAGTCAAAAACTCACAATGACTGCTCAAAGATGATTGAAGTATTGGATGCTAGTAAGAAGATTAGTTTAGATCACTTCAATATCTTCCCAACAACCCCCAACAACCCCAAGGGTTGATCTTAAAGGCCCAAGCAAGAAACTAGTCATTGTAGCATTTAATGTACTGTAGAGAACCATTCTGATTTAATCCCAGTCGTTGAATCTGTGCAAATTGAAAACTAAAAACTTCGGTTGCACTTTTCTAAACTTCGGTAGGACCGAACTTTAACTTCGGTCGAATTAGAACTTCAAATACAGTGGCTGAGTAAGTTGCTCTATTTTTTGCCTTTCTATATTTCGGTCTGAGTCTTAAAATACTTCGGTCGAACCGAACTTTGACTTCGGTCGAGCTTTGCCTGTGT
>BRYE01000003.1:21468296-21470796 GCA_030159115.1 Actinidia arguta var. hypoleuca | reverse complement strand
TCAAGAAAATGAGAAGGTATTCCATGTTACTTGAACAATGTTTTAACCGCGTTATAAAAGGCAGACACAAGGAGTGGCCCGGCCACGATCCTGCGTATTTTGGGAAAGGAAAAATTAATAATAAGAAATACTTTTTCTATTAAATTACCATTCAGTTCTATTAAGTGCCTATTTGATAATTAAGTTCTATTTATTAAAAATTAAGACAAATGAGTACAAAACATCATAATAGCATTATTATTTCATTTTTACCCTTTCTTTGTCAAAGCATAAACAGATGAACTAATGAGCATTAAAACATAAATTTACAAATAAATCTAGTTCCAGCCAAAAATGTAAACAGTAACAATTAGCATCATTGGTCTCAATCATTTTTCTGAATGCAAAATAAATATGAAGTCCCTCCTCCTTTCACAATATGTAATCCTTCAAAGTTAATCTACACCACTCCAAGCATCAATTCACCTGATATTTTCAAGAACAATAAAAATTTCATCTAATTTTGCATAAAATAATTAGGTTCAATAGCAAACCAAAAAAAACACTTGTTAAGTCGTTTCTCTTTTGTCGCGCAAAGTGATTGTGTCTATTGCCTAATAGTAGGTTATTTTATATTGGGTTGCATTTTCACTATTAACTCTTGTAGGAAAATATTGGAATATTAATAAATTTTTACTTTTCTAGAATAAGTTTATAAAAATAAGATTATATTGTCCTAAATTGAAAATTGATACAACTGAATGATAATCTCAAGAGAAAAGTAATACTCATTGGGAATTTTTTCCTTTCAAAAATTCTTATTAATTCCACACATTTTTTGGTGCAAATAAAAAGATTGAATTAGCGTTCTAGCCTCTTTAAAATGATTAGTGTACAATTATTATAACAAGTATGTGTCTTTTATTTTAGTCCTCAACAGTAGTGGTGGTGCCACCTGCGATAATAGTGGGGGTAAAAATAAAAATTAAAAAAAATTATTTTTAGTAAAATTATCTATTGATAGGTGGCAGTGGCAATAGGGGCGACTACAGGGCAGTAGCAACAAGGGTGAAGCAGTGGCAGCTATTTTGGTGGTGTTGAGAGTAAAATTATTTTTAAATAGTGAAATATGTCCGTCTTGTGGTGGCAGCATTACAGCAGCAGCGGTGGTGGTGGATTAATGGCACTAGGAGTGTAAAACAAACCCGAGGCTCAAACCTCACCCGAAGCCCTCTTGCAGCCCAATCAAGCCCGATTTAGGCCTGAGTTTGAGCCCACCCAATTGTTTTGGGCTGGGCCTGGGCCTAAGTGTCCCAAACCCGAAGTCCAATCCGAATCTCCGACCGAAAGTGGCCCACGAAATAAATACTCTACTCAAGCCCCCCGCTCGCAAGCTTGAGCCTGAGCCAGCCCAATGGCCAAAGCTCAAGCCCAAACCCAAAACCCATCCACCACGGAGCCTTGGGTTGCGCTTGAGACTTGGAATTTTTGAATTTGGGTGACCTGGCCCGACCCAATTTTTGGCAAGATCCCGATGAGCTTTGGGTGGGCCTGCCCAAACCCGATGTTTTTTGGGTCAGGCGCTTTTTTTACAGCCTTAGGTGGCACCTATTGTGCGTGGTGGTGTTAAAGAGTAAAATTTTTCAAAGTGAAATTTATCTTTCCGTTGGTAACAACAGAGGAAGGGGCAGAGACGGCTGTTGCCATTGTGATAAGTAGAGAGTAAACTTTTTTCAAAAGTGAAGTTTATTTGTCAAGCAGCAGTGGCAGCGGTGGCAGCGGCTGCCAATGGTAGTGGCATTAGTGATTAAGTTGCAGCAATTGTGGTGGTACTAAGAGTAAAAAATTGTCAACAGCGAAATTTATCAATCAGGCAAAAGAGGCGGTATTGGTGGTGATGTATTGCTCTTTTTGATTGGATAATTAATAAATAAATATATTTATAATTAAAACAAGTGTAATTTTGTACGTCTACACAATGTCATAATGAAAAATTCATGGACTTTTACTTATAAAACTTATAAATTGTGGTATTTTCCCAATCAAATATCAACTTAAACTTTTGAGCAATAAATTGTGGTATTTGCCCAAACCCAATGTTTTTTGGGTCGGGCAGGGTTTTTTACAGGCTTAGGTGGCACCTATTGTGCATGGTGGTGTTAAAGAGTAAAATTTTTCAAAGTGAAATTTATCTTTCCGTTGGCAATAACGGAGGAAGGGCAGAGACGGCAGTTGCCATTGTGATGCGTAGAGAGTAAAAATTTTTCAAAAGTGAAGTTTATTTGTCAAGCGGCGGCGGCAGCGGCCAATGGTAGTGGCATTAGTGATTAGGTTGCAGCAATTGTGGTGGTTCTAAGAGTAAAAAATTGTCAACCAAATTTATCAATCAGGCAAAGGAGGCGGTATTGGTGGTGATGTATTGCTCTTTTTGATTGGATAATTAATAAATAAATATATTTATAATTAAAACAAGTGTAATTTTGTACGTCTACACAATGTCACAATTAAAAATTCATGGACT
>BRYE01000003.1:21440796-21443296 GCA_030159115.1 Actinidia arguta var. hypoleuca | reverse complement strand
ACGAGTTGAATTTTAAGTTTGCTTTTGATAAGGAAGTTTAGATGATCATGACATGTATTTATAGAAACTACAAGCAACTACTTCAGAATGCATTAGTTTGAGTTATTTAACTAATCGAAAATTTGGCATTAAAAAATTCACTTTGTTTTTTAAATCTAAATTATCTAATGGAAACTTCGTCACTTGATGGGTGCAAATATGTATATATATATATATATGTATATATATATATATATATATATGTATGAAAGAAAAAGAGGTATCTTTGAATTGAAAGGAGATCAACTCTAACACATTATCTACATCACTAAAGTTTTTTATTTCCAAAATTTTGTTTTGGATATAAAAAGGTTATTTTTTGTTTTAGTAATGTGTAATAATAGCAGCAAAAGGAACAATTCGCATTAGCAGTAGTTTTTTGAAACAGCAAACTGTTACACCCTTATTTGCTTGGTATGCTTAATTGCTTTCCAAATTCATGACAAGACTTAACCCAGCTACATGGTGCTCAAGGGTCTTGGATCCTTATTATCTAGTTGTATTTATTACCTAGACAGGTTAATAAAAACTTCCCTTTGTCAAATGCTAAAGAAAAAGGGTTTGGGATCCTCTCCATGATCAAATCCTGTAATAGAACCACGACCGTGATTATTTTTTAAATTCAAAGACAGTAAATGGTGGATTAGAAATAAAGATGTGGTGGTAGTTTATAGAACATTGATTTTTAGTTTTGATGATGTGATGCAAATCTATGAATTTTGATGGAGATCAGGCGCTTCCAAAAGCAAAGAAAAATATTCTCACTACATGCGAATTTCTTAGTACACCCTAGCCTACTTTTATGTTTTTAAGTACACCTCCGATATTCTCAAATTACCCCATCGTCTTGTGTGTGTGGCATTCAGATTGGACAAGGAAGGGGCAAGAGTGTCTGGTGGGATGGGGAGGAGCTATGGGTGTCAGGGTGGCAGAAGATGGGTTGGGGAGTGGTGTTGACGGGAGGGGATGGGAGGAAATGGGCTTGAGAGTTGCGAAAGAGGGGAGGGGAGGGGAGGGGGATGGCGGAGGAGTGGTCGTGGTGTTGGTTAACAGAGTTGGCCTATGAGACTGAGATGAGTTGGGTGGGGTATTGAGAAATAGTGAGACCATGGTTTTGTATTTAAAAACAAAATACAATAACTACTTTAAGGGGTGTAGTGAGACCAAATTGGTTTGTATTTATCAAAGTAGCATAATATATTCAAGATGGACCATTTTTTGCAATTAAAAGAACTTTGTTGTAGAAGTTCAATTACGAAACACTATTTTTGTTAGTAGATGTGATTTGCGAGTAAATATTAAATATATTAGTGATATTATGTGACAGTATTCTTTTATAATGAAAAATATTATATTTTGATACTTGTTATTATTCAGTTAGGTTAGTAAGAGACAAGAATGTCTTGTTAAGTTGTATTTGCAATTTTATTTGTTAGTGATATGACATAAAATGGTGCTATTGTTGCACTGAATATTTATTCATAGCACTATGTTTTTTTAAACGGAAAAGGAAAAACTTGTTTAGCAATTGAGGTATTCTTTTTCCCTGTCCAAACAACATTTTCTAAATTTTAAAAAAAATATAGTTAATGGTTAGTGTCAATCAAAGTTTTTTTTGCCCTTTTTCTTAAAAAATATTTATAAAAAAAAAAAAAAAGACAAACTATCCATTAACCCCTCCAACTTTAGTCTAGTTTTAATGCATCCTTCGACATTTTATTTTGTTATACTTGGACTCTCCGACTTTCATAATTAAGTAAATGTAGTCCAAAACACTAATAGAGATGCAAAAGTTGCCTTGTGCTTAGTTCTTAAGAGCTAATTTTAGTGTTTAAATTAAACAAAATAATATTAAGTGAGAGAAGAATTATTTTTTTTAGAAAAGTTGGTAAAGTTCAAATGAAGTTATTTATGCTTTTATGGAAAAATATGATTCCACGAATAATAATTTACTTGAGACTATAATGTATGTCTCTAATCTAGCTTGTTTTTGCGTTATTTTTCTACCATTTTAGCCAAGAAGGGCACAAGATTAACATGATAGATTTTTCCATCTCTATAAATGAAGTAGACTATATATATATAACTCGATATTTGTCCAAGAACCGACTAATTCGGAAGATTAATTCAATCGTTTATTAGCGAGAGGCTCGATTAAAGTCAAAGTTAAGTCTTACATGAACTAACTTAAATCAAGAATTGATAACACCTAAGAGATTTCGAATCTGTGGCCTTAGAAAAAAGCGTACTTTCAACTCCTAAGCCCAAGTCATAAGACCATTCACAGGATTAAATGAAGTAGACTATATTGACTGGATTATGGAAGTTGAAGAGTGTAAATAGAAATAAGTCAAGGATCTTGCTAACCGTGGTTAAGGAGCAAAAAATGACAAAAAAAAATTAATTTTTATGCATTTTTTAATATACTTTCACATATTTTTATACATTTTTCATACTTTCT
>BRYE01000003.1:21373296-21375796 GCA_030159115.1 Actinidia arguta var. hypoleuca | reverse complement strand
GGCTCTTAGCTTATTATAACCAGTTTTGCAGTCAAAAATATTATGTTGTTCAAAATAAGACATTAAGATGTTAGGATATGTTTACTTAGTTTATTATGATTTCATTGAGGTCTATAAATAATCACGAATCATGTTTACTTATAAAGGCAGTGGTTACTGTGGGTGACGTGGGACAACTTGGGCACACTTCTGTTGAACATTTGATGGGCAAATGTATATGCTGATGTTGCTTTCATATATTATAGGAAAGAGATAGAAAGAGACGACAAACGTGTGTGAGAGAGAGAGAGAGAGAAGCTCTGGGAATCAATGTTTGTATTTTACAATATCAGACTCTATTTATAAGCACATATAAACGTTCTACAACTATCGATACCCAATTTAGTTACCTATAGAACAAGAACTCATACAGTCGGACTCAATCTTTCAAATTATAAGTCCCAAGAAAATGAATGTTATGAAAAATCATGAAATCAAGAACAAAAACTAAGCAATCACATAGAACAAGCAAGGATATATGTGGTTCAGATTAAAGCCTACGTGATCAGTAGAGGAAATTTAATACGTAAGAGCAGAATATAGTAATCTGGAAGTGTCTATAACTCTCTCACAATAAACCGTAGAAGCCCCCAAAACTGCTTATATAGGAAAACCCAACAAAACGAATCGGGTGACAAACACCTGATAACAGCACACTGGGCCTTCACCCCAGATCATTAATCTGGCCGTGACGGGCATCAACGGGTCATGTGCATAATGCGGATTGAGTTCTAGACACCACTCATGGCAATAAAAATACAACAAGTCTCTTTGAAAGACTCTAAAATTAATCGACACATTATGATGTCATGAGTTCCACATCAAGTAAGCTTCATCACTGTAGTGGCTGGTCTTCAGTAGTCTCAAGAACATGGTTTTAAGTCATGTTCAAATCTTGAGTTTAGATTGGCTATCCTATCTGTTCTCTGAGAATTAATGAAAGTGGAAATATGCAATGAAATTTTCAAGTTTGCAGACCCTGCTCTATTTTCTATGACAATCTACATTGAGCTAGAACTATTCACTCCATTTTAGGAAGCTCTGTGGCTATGTCAGGATTGAAATGTAACCCTAGTAGTCTGGAGACAAATTGGATAGCCAAAGTCATAGTTTTTTTTTTTTTTGATAAATTTGTATCCGGTCCTAGGACTGACTAATCCAGGAGACCAATTTCACTGTCCACTAGCGGGTGGCCCAACTAAAGCTGGGGCAAAGCCGTGTATGAATTGGTCCAACTCAGGAATTGATGGCACCTAAGAGGATTTGAACCTGAGACCTTAGAAGGGAGCAAACCTCAAGGCCTAGGCCTAGACCACCAGGTCAACACCTAGTTTTGGAGACATTGTGGATGCTAGATTAAGAAGCGGCTTCTTTCTTCCTAAATATTTTGCGTTGCTCATACGTTCTTTCTAATGGTAGTAAGGGCGGGAACCAGTAGCCAAGATATGTCAAAGAATGGTGGCCCTATGGATGTTATGCCAGCACTTAAAGCAAGCCGTCTGGGTCTCCTTGGAAATTGCTTGGCCAGCTTAGCTATGAGCTTCTTTTTCCTATTATAGTTTAGGTGGTCAAAAATGTTTAGAACTGCTACATGATTATCTCTATACGAAAGATGTGGTCTCTAAGTGAGCATTTGGCCTACTGATGATTGTTGTGTTATTATAAGGAGTTTCTTTGAAAACTGGACCCAGTGTTATTAAAGGTGAGAGGCACAAAAGCCTTAAGAGCCTCAAGTGCGAGGTGTGCGCCTTATTGAAGTGAGACGCACATTATTGATAAAAAAAGAAAGTATAATATACATTTGAATGATGAGATAATATGCAATTCATTAAAGTAGCAAATCACAAATGTCTTACAAAATATAAAAAAAAATTTAAATAGAAAATCATCCAATCAACATACAAATAATAATTGAAAAAATAAAAACAGAAAAAAAATAAAAATAGATAAAAAATAAAAAAATAAATAAACAGAAAAAAAAAAATATTAACATAAAAAATAAAAAATAATAACGAAAAAAAATAAAAAAATAAAAAAGGTAAAAAAATAGAAAAGTATTGTACAATACTTATGTGGGAGAGTAAAAAGAGAGAGAGAGACTGAGAAGAGAGAGGAGCGGCGCTTATCTTCGTGCGACGGCGATGACCAGCAATGATGATCAGATCTGAGTTTCGACGATGAGCAGATCTGAGAATCGCACGAGGTGCAAAAGGTACACGAAGCGCGCGCCTCATCGAAGTGGTTGTGCCTCACCCACGTCGAGGTACCTTGTGCGCGGCTCATTGCGGCTCGCGCCTCAAGATGCTAAGGCTCGCGCCTCTAACAACACTGACCGGACCTAGTTGTAGCAATGTTCGGAGACTTTGGATTGATGAAATTTTTTCGTAACATGGTTGGGGTGTATGGAAGCTGAATAGTGTGGTGTGCAAGGGTTTTTGTTAATATGATGTGTTTTAACCAA
>BRYE01000003.1:21365796-21368296 GCA_030159115.1 Actinidia arguta var. hypoleuca | reverse complement strand
TTAGCAAGCTTTTTCTAAACATTTTAAAAAGCATCAAAAGTATATTTCATTTATATCTTCGTAAAAGTATTTTCTCAATTATCATGTAATCAATAATATTTGTGAAACACGGCTTCCAACCTGATGGTAGAATTCTTGGTAATCTGACATTTTTGTCTTGGTCTGTATTTATCTTTTTCTTTTTATCTTTTAAAATGAAAGTGAACTTCTACAGTATTGTTGCAATGTGTGGTTCTCTTCCAACAGGGTTTTGGAAAGTAGATAATAATTTTTATTGCAATCAAGAAATACAACAATGCATTTCAATAGTGATGTCCTATTTTAAATGCGAGACAGCTTTGTGCTGCAACTTCTGCTTAGTCTTAAAAATTATGTTAAAATGTTACGTTTTTGTACTTTTTGTTTATGGATCAAAAATAATTTAAGATTTTTAAAAAATAATAATTTGTGAACAGATTTTTATTTTGATACTTTTTAACTTCTAGTTATGAATAACCAAATTTTAATTTTTAGCATAAGTTAACAAACACATCGTGTTAGTGAAAACTGTTATTAAGATTCTCATTAACGGCAATAATTTTTATGATGTCATCCAAAATAAAAGAATATATTCCAAAATTACTCCTCATAACTAAGGAGCATCTTCAAAAGTTTAAATGTGGGTAAAAAAAAGTCATTTCGTATTTTAGTATCTCAGTTTTTTCCCGTCAATAAACTTCCCATTAACGGCAATGTTTGTTTATGATGTCACCCGAAATAAAAGCATATATTCCAAAATTACCCCTCATAATTAAGGAACATCGTTAAAAATTAAAATGTGGGTAAAAAAAAAAAAGTCATTTCATATTTTATTTAGTATTTAACTCATTTTTCATGTCAATAATATTCTCATTTAATCTTAAAGGGGTACAGAAAAAAAATCAAAGTCCAAATAAATGAACTTTAAAAAAACAAAAAAACCGAGGATAATGACTACGCGGTCCCCTTAGAGAGAGATAGTGACTACGCGGTCCCCTTGGAGAAAATGAAAGGTCGAAAAATTATGAAATGAGACAAAACCCTAGGGAGTCCTTTTTAGGTTCTAGCTTTTATCTTGTGGCCTGCAAATGGGCACATGGACTGAATTGCATCAAACTAAAAGTTAAACAAGATCAATCAAAGCTAATGAATTTGGATGCAATCGTCAAGAACACAAGCTGTGTAATTGATTGTGGGGATTGGTTGGTACTTGGTGGGTTGAAACGCAGTGGCCAATCAAAGCGAAGCATGTAGTCGTAAAAAATCTCTCATTGAAATTTAATGTAGTTCACATATTAATTATTATTTTGTATTTAATTATGAGTGATATTAAATGAAAAATTTATTATTTAAAAAATCTTTTGAAAATAAGTGTATCCTTTGTAAAAAGACACACCAATTAAGAACAGTCACATCTATTCAGAATAGATGCAATGTTTTTGTTGCCTACAAATATTCAATATGAATCTCTAACATAACTTTAATCTGAACAAGCCTGTATTTCATCGATGACGTTCATCAAGTCAAAAGGCCATATGTTAGAATTATTTCTCTAGTTGATCAGGCAATCATTTGAACAATCATGGCTGAAGGTATCATATAGTTTTCGCTACTTATATTTGTACGTATTAAATTTCTTTCAATAGTTACTTTGGCCATAAATTTTCGCTATGAATAGCAATGCTCTATTATTAGTGATTCGGAATTTTGTATATTATAAATGTTTCAGGTTTGTTAAAGAAGATGGGCAAAGGGGAACAGGGGTTGCTATTGATGGTGGCTTGCACGGTGGCAGTTGTGGATTATAAATGTTGGTGTTGGCTTCGGTTAGACAAGATGGATTTTTTTTTTTTTTATTGCTAGGGAGAGGTGGTCTCTGTAGGGGGTGGCAATGATATCGAGGGAGGTGGGAGGTGGTTCCGCTGTCATTTGAGGCAAATCGAATTTGGAAAAAATAAGGAGTTGGGTGGCAATGGGCCGGGAAGGTGTTGTGAATACAATAGAGTGGTGACTGGGGTGAAAAAAAGCGGGTGAAAGAGACTACACAGTTGCGTGAGTTGGGGTTTGGATCAGGATTTGTTACAGTATAGAGGGGTGTGTATGACAGGGTGTTAATTGATTTTTAAACGGCTGACATATTTAAGTGATAATATTAAAAGTTTTAAATATGAACTAGTGTTGATAGAAAAATTTCAACTTGCGACATTGAGGACCCTGAGTTTTAGCCGAACTCTCACTCGACTAATAACTATGATCCTTGTAATATGTTCTACAAACAAACATAATACACATGAGATTAAATTCTATACGACTGCGGCGTCATATTGGGTTTATGTACATCGGCTAATCAGTAATTGATGCATTAGTAATTAGTTAATTGACACTTCAATTTTTACATTTTCCCTCGTTAATCTCTATTAAACTGTTTAAATTACTTAATAATCTCTAATTAAAATCCTTAATCGTTACAATTTAGACAGAG
>BRYE01000003.1:21353296-21360796 GCA_030159115.1 Actinidia arguta var. hypoleuca | reverse complement strand
ATGTCAACACCGATTTTCCGATGTATGAGTCCACTATGTACCGCAATATAAGTTAAATGACCAACTATATAATACCTACCAAAATGTGATTTTGAAAAGTAAAATCTAAGCCTTAATTTAGAACTATTAACTTTTTCCTTTGCTTTCCATTTTACTCGCCAAATTCTTAATTCAAACAAACCCTTAATAGTTTCATATTCATGGCATTTGATTTCCATCACATATTCTCCTTTACTCTACCCCTTCAAGTGGTTGGGTATTTGGTTTCACTTCAGTGTTTGTTTAAGCTGAGGCCTAAAGCCATTCCTCTGAGGGACCTTTTTGTAATATCGGTCTCTCCAAGGAACAACATTATTGGGTCCTTAACAGTATTTTGCACTGTTCACAAATCTCTTTTTGGTTAACCCAAAGAAAAGGTTAGCCTGTCTTTAGTACCTCACCACACGATTCATGACTCTCTCTTTTCACTCCATGAAGTTGTCCAAAGTCAATTCTCACTTATTTCCATACACATCCTAGCTAGAAATTAAATACATAGTAAGGAAGTGCATATATGTAAATAGTAATCATTGATTAGTAGCTAGATTCGTAGAGACTGAATTTGAATTAAGAATTTAGTAGAAAAAAATGAGTCATCAGAAATGGGAATAGATATAATCCGCAACAGTAAAACTCGATCTCGGGAATCAGTAGGTTAAGAGAGATTCTCCGATCCACCAGATCAACTCCTTGGCTTATAATTCATTAAATTCAACAATATGAATTGATGATGACACGAAAAATAATTCACTGGAAAGAACATCATGTGGTCCTGATTTAATTTGGATATCGTACACGCCATACCAAGTTTGGATATGGATCACCATTGCCTTATGTTTACTTTTCTGCGCACAATTATTTTTATGAATATATAACATGATGTGCAATAGTAATTAACCATAGCCCTATCAAAGATAATTAACCAAATCTGCACTTCATCTATAGGCTTCTAAGCCCATCAACGTGAGGAGATTCATAGAACAAGCTTGATGGAAAAAACCCAGAAAAATTCTCTATCATCTGGGGAACAAAAACATCATCGTACGGATCAAACGTTGGATCGGACCTCTTAGGCACTTCAATAGCGCGATCATCATCATTGACCTCCTTGACCCTATCAGGGACCGTTGGATGGCTGCCGACACTGTCTGATTCGGAGTACTCGGTGGGGGCCGGCACGGAGGCTTCTCGGCCGGTGAGTTCTTGCACCAGGGCCATGAATTCAGATGCACTGGCGTTGACCTTCATGGGGTTGGAGATGTATACAACCTTGACTTGCTTTTTCTTGGCTTTGCCTTGTTTGGTTGCCTTCTTCTCATGCACACTTAGTGGTTTGTTCATTTTTGGAAAGTGAGGAAAACCTCAAGCTCAAAAGTTGCTTTTCTCTGTTATAGAAAAAGAAACTGGAAAGGAATGAAACACACGGAGCTAGAGGAAAACAGGGGGTTTCTAGGACAGGAAAGTGGGGTAGATAAGGGAGGAAAAAATGGAGGAGGAGAAGAGTGGATTTCTTGATAGAGAGAATGGAAACAAAGAATGGAAGATATCTAATTTATATACGGGTGATGCTAGTCCCAAGCTCAACTAGGGCGCGTCATTTATAGTAGCTTCACTAAGTATCTTTTCAGTTTTTTACGGGTTTTAGATGTCATTTGTTCTTGACTCGGAGAATGTGTCAATTTAGTTGGGATGTTTTTTATGTATAAAGATATTGCTTGTTTTCATTACCCATTTCTTTGTTGTACATCATGATTTTTCATTAATACAACTTGTTTTTTGCTGATAAAAAAAGAGTATATTGTCCTTTTTGGTAAGTCGTTTTCGCATTTTGTTAACTAATTTGTTAAAAAGTCTTTTTTGAGATAATTTTGGGTTTTCCAATTTATAATGGCTGTGAATTTAGAATTAGTATTGAGTTCAATGGTGATAACATACGCTATTATCAACTAATAAAAGAATTAAAAATGAGATTTAGTTATAGATACTGTAAAATAAAATATTTTATTAGTTTATAATATTGTCGAGTAATATCATAATTATATCAACAATTTACTCGTGAATCAGTGTATCTCATAGTGGTAAGACTCAAATTTGAATGTCATGTGTAGCCACTAGCCTCACAAACCAAGATCCACCCCCTATTTTATTAAAATTATAATCAGTTTTCATTATTTTATTTTTTTATTTTCTTGTTAACTCATCATGTATTGATACAATCAGAAAAAAGCATTAGATATAGTATTAATTCATGAATTTCTATCAACTGTTGATGGTGGGAACTAAGAACAATAATTTATAAAAAAATTATTTTTTAAATAAAATTGCATAATATTAATTGCACCAAAGAAAATGTTCTAATGCCTTTTTCTTATTATTTTTGGTCATAAAGAACAATTTGAATCCAAATTATTATTAGTGAAGTACTTTAATTGCTGCAAATACATTAGTATCTAGACTACATTTCAATTTAATTATGATATTTTTTTCCATTTTTTTTTGTTAAGGTATTTTGAGATTTTGGGTCTAAAATACAAACTTACAATTATCAGCAATTATCAAAAAAGATAATAAAAAGAAAAAAAATGGAATAATATCATCATATGTGTATCTCACGCGCCAAGCCAATGCGTAGATCGAAAAAAGCTTATGGCTATGATTGTACAAATAATTCCACCACGTGGGTGTCTTTCTGTTGCAATGACGCCATCAAAACGTCATCATATGACGTGGTTTCCTTAAACGTCCCATCATCCAATTGGAAAGAAGGTATCCGCTCCGCTTCCAGATTTTTGTCCGAGTCGGCTAGGAGATGTGTGATCCAGTTCTCTCGGGTCCCACCGAAAAGTGATACTTCTTCTGTTTTAATTATTTTTTTATTTAAAAAAAAAAACAATTTTTTAAAGAGTCAAATATTTGCAAAAGTTTAAAATTTTAAAATTACTTAAAGGTGAAAAAATAACGTATTGCATCAATCAAAAAGTGAAGGGGAAAAAAAGAAAGTTTACAGCGTTTTAGTAGTTTATTTTTTTAAATAAAAATATATTTTGAAACATCCAAATATATATATGAAAAAAAATAAATAAACAAATTAAGACAAATAGATAATAATAGGCGTGAGCATTTTGGGACATAAGCAATCTTTTAAATGGGAGCTTGTAAATATTGTCTAACAAAAAATGTTAAATGATAAGATTAATTTTTAAAAATAAATTATGTGATTTCAAATATATATATATATGGCTAATTTCCCTGACACAGTGTTAAAAAAAACTTTATTCTCAAAATGGGGTGTGTTTTAACTTAATTCCTAAACCCGTGGAAAACGCTTTTTCAAAAAGCGTTTTTATTTCGTATAAATACCGTATACGTGAACAGAGAAAAAATGCTATTTCAAAAAGCGTTTTTATTAAAAATGCTATTTCAAAAAGCGTTTTTATTAAAAATTAGCGTTTAATGAAAACGCTTTTTGAAATAGCGTTTTTTGAAGCTCAAATTTTAGATATGTTTTAATATAAATAATTTATATTTTGAATATAATTTTAGAAACTAAAGTGGATGAGTTGGTCTAAGGCTGGGGTCTAAGGCTTTTGTTCAAAGGAGTGTGGGTTCAATTCCCACTCCCAACATGACCATTTTTTTTTTTAACTCATTGCAAGAATTAAGAAATAAAAAAAAATGAACATAAAACTGAAAATTAGTAGAAAGGAAGAAAAAATATATAAATTAATAATTAAATTAAAAATTAGTAGAAATAAAAAATATATATATAAATGAAAAATTAGACGAAATAAAAATATATATATAAATTGATTTTTAGAGGAAATAAAAAAAATTATAACTCTCTCTCCTCCTAAGAATTATTTTTTTTCGATTCTATTTTTGGGTTGGGTTCGTTCATATATGACTTTCAATCTAATTTTCTACTAATTTATATATATATTTTTATTTCGTCTAATTTTTCATTTATATATATATTTTTTATTTCTACTAATTTTTAGTTTAATTTTTAATTTATATATTTTTTCTTCTTTTCTACTAATTTTCAGTTTTATGTTAATTTTTTTTTATTTCTTAATTCTTGCAATGAGTTAAAAAAAAAAATGGTCATGTTGGGAGTGGGAATTGAACCCACACTCCTTTGGACAAAAGCCTTAGACACCAGCCTTAGACCAACTCATCCACTTCAATTTCTAAAATTATATTCGAAATATAAATTATTTATATTAAAACATATCTAAAATTTGAGCTTCAAAAAACGCTATTTCAAAAAGCGTTTTCATTAAACGCTAATTTTTAATAAAAACGCTTTTTGAAATAGCGTTTTTTTTCTGTTCACGTATACGGTATTTATACGAAATGAAAACGCTTTTTCAAAAAGCGTTTTCATAAAAACGCTTTTTGAAAAAGCGTTTTCCACGGGTTTAGGAATTAAGTTAAAACACACCCCATTTTGGGAAAATTTTTTTTTTTTAACACTGTGTCAGGGAAATTAGCCTCTCTCTCTCTCTCTCTCTCTCTCTCTATATATATATATATATATATATATATATATATAAAATAGTTTTTACTAAAGAAAACTCTCAATTGAACCTGGAGGGATTTTCTTGAATCATTTTAGCCCAATGTCACCTAAGTTTAAGAGGAACACCCTGCACATTAGTGCGTCCAGGTGGTTCTAAAGCGTCATCATCTATTGAAAACGAATGATGTGTGACCTTAGATCTGATTTTCCATTGTACATTGTGAATTTTTTTGGGGTTAAACTTCTTTAAAGACTCCATTCCCTTAATCTCGGGTGTGAATGGGGTTTGGTACCTCGGCAAAAGTTGTTCTATCAGAACAGACCTCAAGATTCTATCCTCTGACCTTGCTGGGAGGATTGATCTTGAAGCACCTGCTGCCTTCGTTACCAGTGTCTCCTTCTTCCCTGCCTCACTTGGTATCCAAAGAATTGCGAAGATCCACGTCAGAATCAGCTCGGCTCGGTGGATTCCTACGTCTTCCTGAAGCCACAGTTTGGCTATTGCCATGACTTTCTGTCTCGTCGTAATGCTATAGAGCTCGCTTAACTTTTAACTCATCTTGGGGTGCGGTCTCTCGCCTAACAACCCTCACCCTGGATGATAATTTACCTACCTTATGGGCAAGCATCTTCATGTTATCAGTTACTAAGACTTGCCTCATTTCTTTCATTTCGTCCTCCATGCGTTTTAAGGATACATATTTATAATCTTCACTGTCGGCAGGACGAAACTGACTTGGCCTTTGCCTGAAGGGGTCCACTTCCCTCTGAGCATTGCCTAATAACTTTGTTCCGCTCTCACTTGGTGTTTTTGACACTAGAGGGAACTCCCATCGACCTTCTTGACTACCTCTACCGCCGTTGTAGCTTTTAGACGCCATCAAGTCCTACCTCTACCACAGACAGTGCCAATTAGGGGTTGTAGGATAAAAGATCGAATTTAGACTAGGTGGTGAACTAGTGGTTCCTGGTGATTGGACGTTGTATGGTTGAGCTTGCAAGACAGCAACAATGAGAAAGATCACCCGAAACTGTTCCGAGGACGACTCTCCGACGGTCAAGTCAGTGATCAAAAAAGATGAAAGAAGAGAGAGATATAGAGAGAATTCTTAGCTCTAGTTCTTAGAAAGAGAAAGTAAAAGAGAGAGTAGAGTCGCTTACTTGTAAGAGAAAGAGAGTATGTCTCCTTTTAAAGTGTAGTTCAGCACGTGTAAGTACACACTAACTGCCGTGTCAGTGAGTAGGCGATTGACCTTCATGATCTTAGGACGTGGTTGGTAGTTAGCCCATCGGTATTTGAACTCAAGCATGGAGGTGACAGAGAAAACTTATCATGTATGCTACCCTCTGTCGCTGAAACGTGGCCTAGAAAACTTTGTTAGGATAAATTCGACGACCAAGCTATTATGTTAAGATGATTACAGGACTTGCACCAAGCTATTATGTTAAGATGATGAACGGATTTACTATAAAGCGACAATCCGATGGTGGTACACATTTGAGCTCTTCCAAGAGAGAAGCCGGATATTTTATCTTTTACAATACACATTTAAGTTGAACCCTCCCGAACTCTAATTTTTACTGCTTCACTATGTATATAAAGTGCTCATTTCTCTTTCAAACTCTTGTTAGGCCTAGCCCATCCAACTCCTTAAAACATAGGTGTTAAGGAAAGTGGAACATAAGCTTTATACACAGCATAGAGGGGCCAGAACTGGGTAATGTGAGATATTTCAACACAAGCAACACTAAAAACTCTCTCTCTCTCTCTCCTATATGAATTTGGATATGAATTTGGATGGTACAATTACTATTTTGTACATTTGGCTATTGAATTTAGATGGTTTAATATTTGGATTTTTTTACAAAAAATATTTGGATGTTAAGTTTAATATTATAGTTACTTTGATTTCAATATTTAGATGTTAGTTTAATATGTCATGATCTTATTAACCAGTTAAAACTGGGACCAAACCAAAATGGGATTGTTTTTTACTAGTTCGGTTCCACATATGATAACAATTCAAATTGGTTTTCAATTTTATGGAACCATTAATATTGATTGGGTTTTTAATTTTATTCAAAACCAGTTATTCATCCATTCCAGTCTTGTGTATGGACAGAAGAGAATCCATTTTGTATACTATTACTATTGCGCGATGGTTTGTACTATTTGAATTGGACAGCCGCCATAACCCTATAGCTCTTCACGAGTTGATATTTTTATTTTTGGATAAATTATGTTAATAGTTCTTAAAATATTCACTTTGTGTCACTTTCATCCTTTATTTTTTTAACTTTTTATAGTAAACATGAAATTATTTCTTCTTTCAATCACGGGAATGACAACTGAAGGTGTCCATTTCGCAAAAATGGAGTCAGATCGGATAGATTTTGTTGACTACAAGTAGTTAAATGTGGGGACTTTAGAATTCTTCAATATCAAAAATGGGCTATTATAGAATTAAACAAGCATTTATGAATAGTGAAAATGCTAACAAAGTCTAAAATGTTTGTACATTCATCTAGAAAATTAAAAAAACAATGAATATACATGCATTTTATGCAAGGACGGACCCAAGGAAGGACGTAAAATGTTTGTACATTCATCTAGAAAATTGAAAAAACAATGAATATATATGCATTTTATGCAGGGACGGACCCAAGGAAGGACGTCTAGAGGCGATCGTTACTCCAAAATTTAAAAACAATCATAATTTAATAGTAGTATTAATTATGAATATTTTTAAATCATATAAACTCTGTCACATCAAAGCTGAAATTAATATTAAATTTTATGCGTACATTACAAAATTCGTGTTTTGTATGTACGTTAGCTCCCAAAATTAAAATTCTACTCCTGTCCTTAGTGTTATGCATTCTTATTTTTAATGCCTCAGAAGCACTCATTAAAAGAACCGTATAAGAAAATCTCTCTA
>BRYE01000003.1:21333296-21335796 GCA_030159115.1 Actinidia arguta var. hypoleuca | reverse complement strand
TTTGGACAAGTCCTAAATCCAATATATTCCGAGCAAGGCACGTCGCCCTAATGTTCCCAACACACCTTCCTGGTTGCCTCGTACTATTAAAAAATTGAGCTCCGCTTCGTCTTTATGAACGGTTACTCCAGATCGCCTTTGGGTGAGGTGATTCATCTCGCCTAAAGGAGAAACGTCTCCACAACAGACTTGTTTCTCCAAAAGGATTCCATTTCCATTAGAAGACTGTTACCATGAAACTCCTCCTCCGTCATTCCTTTGCCCGATTGGAGTCCACCTCCATGAAGAGTTCCACATCTACAAGAGAACTGTCTCCAATAGACTCTAGCTCCATAACAACGCCTACAATTATGGATTGATCACCAGTTGGCAGCCTCCTGATTAATCTCCAAATTTAATTGGGATATCCTCCCATGCTTATCCTTCCGAGGAACTCGCCATAATACACTAACACGGCTCAGAACTCCTGTCTATATAAAGGCCGCTCCCCCATAACCAAAAAGGTACGCTCAACAGGCACAACACACTTTCATTGTCGTGCTCTTCATACTGCCTTAATTTATCTCTTGGTCGCCTTGGTCTGATTCATACGCCGAAGGAGTTTTGAGCAGCCTCACCCCGGTCGATTACTTTTGCTCGTTGCTGTGCAGGTCGCCCCCGTTCAGCCGAGGTCCAGCACTGAGGCCGAGGAGCAATTCTGACTGTTGGTTGCTCTCCCAGATTTTTACCATAATAGTTTGGCGCCGTCTGTGGGAACGATAGTTCTCTTTATCCTATGCACCTGCGTAACCGATTATTATCCAGACCAAGCACTAGCAGCCCTTTGGATAATAGATCCCATCCAATGGCTAACGCTAGCCAAGCTCTAGATCTAGAGGGCCTTCATCATGAGATACGTGGGATGGCCGAACAGATGAGAATCATGAACGAAAATAACGCCCTCCTCATACAGCACCTCACCACGAATAATCGCCCTCCACCTCCTCCGGCTCCTCGTCGTTCTCATCTATCAGGGAATGAATCTCAAAGTCACCATAGCACCGGGCGAGACAGGCACCGTCATTCCCCTAGAAAAAAAAAAAAAAATTATGTTCCAAAATTTGCACAGTACCAAATTTGTACAATTTGAACAAAATTTGCATATTAACACTATTCTTACCAATTGTACCCAAATTTGTATTATTTTTTATTTTACATAATTTTATATCCAAGATCTTCACTGATAAATCTCAATGAGCATGAACCAAAAATATAATTTTTATAAAATAAATAAATATTTTAATACAAAGTTATACTAATTTAAAGTTTGGAACACTAAAAAATAAAAAAATGATGCTAGAGTCCCTTACAAACTCAAAATTTGCATAGTATCAACATTTGCATAATTGGACCAAATTTTACACACTTACACTAATTGTACCAAATTTGCACATTTGTTCCAATTGTTCCAAAAATTGCATAGTTCATATTTTACATAATTTTAAATTCGATATGGATCTTCACTAATAGATCTCAATGAACATGTTCCAAAAATATAATATTTTTTAAAAATTAATATTTACAATAAAATTTATATTAATATAAAGTTTGAAACATAAAAAACAAATAATAGATGACACATCACATATATGAGGAATTAATGAGCACTTGGGTGTCCTTATAGACTCAAACTTTATTTGACCAAAATTTGCACGCTTGCACCATATGTATCAAATTTTTACATTTATAGTAATTGTACTAAAATTTGCACAATTTTTATGTTACATAATTTTATATTCTATGGAACTTCATTGATAGATCTCAAAGAGTATAGACAAATCTAAAATCATATTTATATACTAATAGGCACAATCTCTTTCATCCTCAAATATGGGTCTCGTGGCTACGGTACCGAGTGAGAAGATATAGGCACCCACTTGACTTAATTACTATAGTTAACTTCTACTCAACATTTAGATTTATTTTAATTAAATAAATATACCGTTATGCTATGCATGAATAATTATAATAAATTCAACATGCAAGAAAAATAAAATAAAATAAAGCAAAATATTCCAAACCAACTACCACTATGGGATCTTACAGACTTTAGGTTAACCATCATCCCAAAAATTAAAACATAATTAATTACAAAACCTTTAAAATTCTAAAGAACCTAAACTAGTAGTATATAGATTCTTTCAATCTTTTTTGAAAGTATTTTTCTCACCCTTTTCCTTTGAAGTCTCTCGCATAAAAAAATCCAAATCTCACAAAAAATCCAACCCTACGAAATCAATCTTTAAAAATCAAACCTTGTTCCTAAGGATACAAGGGTTATATTTACAAAGATAGGATGAGTTGGATCTAATAGAAACCAAACCTAACTATAATTTTTTGAACATGATGAATTGAAAGTCATTTAGTTTATAAAACCTCATTAAAGGATGACTCATACAAGTTATTTCTTAAGATATTTTTATGATTTGTAAGCTTTTTAATTCGTCCATAATGGCCAAAA
>BRYE01000003.1:21303296-21310796 GCA_030159115.1 Actinidia arguta var. hypoleuca | reverse complement strand
ATAAAATTGATACCATTAAAAAATGCTAATAGAGCAATTAAAAAAAGGTTAAAATTTTAGTAAAAAGTTAAAAAAATGATAATTCAAAATTTTGGAGAGAAGAGTTGTATGATTGAGTTTTAGTTATATTTGAGTGAATTTTTTAAAAAGGAAAGATATAAATTGAGTAGCGTGTTTAGAGCATCTCAAATTCACTATTTATTCATGCTCTTTAGACATAATAGAGAGTGTAAAAGCAAAATGAGTGTTAAAATATGAATGCTAATAGAGTAATTAAAAAAAAGTAAATATCTAAACTAGAAATTAGACAAAATAAGGAGCCAAATACTAAGAGGATGCTAGAAATGCTCTTAGAGTTGGCATGTTAATAAAAAACTCTAAAACCACATTTTAAATTAAAAAATATTATTTTGATTGTCTAAACTAGAGTATTGGATTGGACATGCTCTACTTGATTTAAAAGCTTAAGCGAGTAGAGAAAATTATTATTTTATTATTCTTATTGTCAACTTGTTCCTTCGTATATGATTAGACTTTTCTTCATAAACAAGCCAAACACGTATAAGTATCTAAATTACGTAGATAATGAGTTATCGACACATAATTCATTGCATACTCTCGTACTTAAATAAGAAATTAGGATTTGTACGACCAAAACCAATTGACTCTAAATAAAGTAGCCTATATTTATAATCTATTATACAATACATCATGGATGGGAACAAATCTCTAGCCCATACAAATTTCAAATTCTATTTGTTTTGGTTGTAACTTTTAGTCTTTTCTCTAAAGGCACCTATTTACATTAATTGACATGCCTTTAGTACTAATTAAGGTTCATGCAAATTCAAAAGAAAATGACATTTTTCTAGCTTTTGCAGTAAACTCAACTCAACTTAATTCTTAAATTCAAGATCTCATATGCAGCATTGTAAATACTTTAATAATTTTTGCTTAATAGTCAGAATTTCAATTCCTTCAAATAGAAATGACAAGTTAAATTTTTATAGCAACCGCAAACATATAAACCTATCTTTTTTTGCATGTACTATTTTCTTTATCGAATATATCTACAAGGCAATCAGGTCAGACTGCCAAAGAGGGTATAGAGTGGGCCACAATCAATCAACTTCCGTGTAGAATTTGGATTTAAAATTAGGGAAAACTTCATTTACACCCCCTGAGGTTTGATGTATTGACACTTAGGCCCGGCACCTTTCAAAAATAGGCAGGTAGACCCTCTGCCGTTACTTCCGTCAGCATATTCCGTCAGTTGACCACTTTGACCGAAGAAAATATCAAAAATACCCCTTGAAAATTTATATCTCTCTCTCTTGGATTTTTTTTTTCAGTTTTTTTTTCTTTTTTTTCTTAGTTTTTTTTAATATTTTTTTTATATAAAATAATCTTTTTGTAATTTTTTTTTATTTTTGCCTAATTTAGCAAAAATTAAGTTAATTACTTAAAAAAAATGATGTGGGTTAGGGTCAATTTTTTTTTTTAATTTTTTTTTTTAATAAATGGTCCTTGGCTCAAATATTTTTTGACATTAGTTTAATATGTTAGATAAAAATACTAATTTTATTGATATTGGGATATAAAAGGATATTTTATTTTAGCTTAAACATGTAGGCCAAATGAACTCAACTAAAATGAGTTAAAATATCAATGGGTCATCTGAAAAATTTAGGATTAATTAACAAGCCAAAAAAATAATTTTTTTTGCCAAAAAATATTTGAGTCAGGGACCATTTATTAAAAAAATTTACCAAAATAAAAATATTGACCCTAACCCACATTATTATTTTTTTAATAATTAACTTAATTTTTGCTAAATTAGGCAAAAATAAAAATTTTTTATAAAAAGATTATTTGATAAAAAAAATTATTAAAAAAACTAATAAAAAAAAGAAACAAAACTTAAAAAAATTAAAAAAAAATTAAAAAAAATCAGAGAGAGTGAGAGAGAGAGAGAAATTTTCAAGGGGTATTTTTGATATTTCCTTCGGTCAAAGTGATCAACTGACGGAATATGCTGACGGAACTAACGACAGGGGGTCTACTTGCCTATTTTTAAAAGGTGTCGGATCTAAGTGTCAATACACCAAACCTCAGGGAGTGTAGGTGAAGTTTTCCCTTAAAATTATAGAAAAGCTTTGCAGCTATATATTTTTATTTTCATTTTCTCTTAATATATTCTCAATTCAAATTTATATTGATAGTTTTTTTAGTCTTTAGGATGTATTTGGATCAAAAATAGAAAAGTTAGAGAATCTAACCATTTAGAATTATCGGATCCTCTAATTTTATATTTTTTTTCTTTATCTAAATTCTTAATCCAAATACAACTTTAGTAAAACTTAATTCAATCTTCAACAATTCCAACAGGCCTAACACAATTGGACGTACAAGGCAACACAATTCTCCATTTCCTGGCCATGTACGGAAACGCAATTGCCTGGAAAGAGCTCTTTGAAGGTGACCTATTGACGAACCAAGACCTGAGGAGTGGGAATTCCCGAGGCGACATCGTGCTTCATGAGGCTGCCAGGTTCGGCACGCAACCATTTGGGAGAAACGCCCCTCTACGCCGCCGCTGCAAGTGGGAGGGAGGCAGTTTTCCATTTACTCAAAGCAAAAGTAGGTGGGGAAGAAGTAATTAGGAGGAATGATGGTTGCACCGTTCTTCATGCTGCTGCACCATAAAACATTATAGTGAGCCCTTTAGGGCCAGTTTGGCCTTTTTTTTTTTTTTTTTTTTGTTGTTGTGATTTTTAGCTTATTTGGTTCGTGAGTTTTTTTATTTTTATGATTTTTTTTTTATCATTTGATAAAATTTTAATATTTTCTTGAGAGAGAGCTGAAAATGCAAAAAATTTGTTCAAATTTGAAAAATAAATCCACTAATTAAGACAATATATCTAATTGGTATTGAGTTATTTCTTTTTATAGAAAATATTTTTCAAATCAGATATTTTTTTTATTATTTTCATACTCTTGTCGGTAAGAGGAGCTATAAACATTCATCAAACGATTAAAAAAGTTAACTAAAAACGAATTAAAAGTGTTCACTAAAAACCAATAAACCGACAACCAAAACATCTAAAAAAGTATGGGTTTATTGCACTTTATCCCATCAAAGTATTGGTTGATTTTTACTTTGCTCCCCTAACTAATAATGTCTCCACTTTGTGTCTTCAACTATATAACCTTTGAAATCAACCAGAATGTCTGTCTACAAAATGAACGAAGATTGAAAGTTAGGTCACCATGTGTTGACCTGACTCGGATCCAATGCATGTTAACATCATACCAAATATTCAACTTTGATTTGTATTTTATCTTATTCAATAGTAGTAATTGCCCATGCCCATGTATACTATGCCAAAAAAAAAAAAAGATTACCTCTTAGGCGTACTCGTTAGAATTTTATAACATAAAAAACAGATGAGATATAAACATCAGATAAAAGATACATTGCATGCGTATATAAGAGATAGATTGCTATAAAATGGAGAACAAATTAGAAAGTATAATAATTTTGAAAAAATATTGTTAGTTTGGGAGAAATAGGATTGGGGAAAGAAAGAGGTATTTTAATTTTTTTGACGTGGGTCTCACTAAAAAAATAATTTATTGGATAAAAATATATCCAATTTTAGAGATTTTTTTTCCATAGGATCAAAACCTATGTAGGTCTCATACCTCTGAGAAGAAGAAAGTGATATATTTGGAGAAAAAAATAATTTCAGGTAAAATCTCAGCCACTAGATTAACTCAAATGAATTTCAACTGTAGAAAGTGGGAGATAGTTTTTGATTTCAAAAATAACTATATAAATCACAATTCATTTTGAATTCAAAAACTATCTCCCACTATCTACAGTTGAAATTCATTTAAATTAATCCAACGACTGAGTTTCACTTGAGATTATTTTTTTTTTTAAAAAATATCACTTTATTCTTTTCAAAGATGTGTGATCCACATAAGTTATTATTCAATGGGCAAAAAACTTTTAAAATCTGGATATATTTTTTATTCATTAAATTATTTTTTAGTGGGACCTACACCATAAAAAACTATTAATGTTCAACCGGTTAAACTATTTTATCAATTGGTTGAAGCTTCTAATTTATATTCATTGTTTACTAATAAAATTATTCTGTGGAATTTTATATATGTGTCAAATAATTTTACCCAACAAACTTAAGAACATGTTAAATTTGAAATTTGACAAACAGGATATGTGCCTAATAAATGTGATTCTGGGATGTGAAGATCACCAGAATATCTAATGGACTTGAACTTTCTCAGACACACTATATTGATAAAATTCTACATAAATTCAATAAGTCAGATACAAATATTGCAAGAACTCCTATAGATGTAAATCTCCACTTATTCAAGAATGGGGAGAGAGACATATTCTAGTTGGAGTATTCTTGTATAGTTAAGAATTTAATGTACTTGATGAGTGGTACAAGTCCCGATATAACTTACTCAGTGAGCAGACTGAGTAAATACACAAGTAATCTAAAAAGTGATCAATGAAAGATGATAATAAGATTACTACGTTATTTGAGATTTATTAGTGATCTTGGACTGCATTACACTAGATATCTAGGAGTACTAGAAGGGTATTGCAATAAAATTGGATATTGGATATGGAAGACTCAAAATTCACGAATGGATATTCTTCATGCTTGTTGGTGTAGTAGTGTATTGGGAATCTTTCAAACAGACGTGAATTACATGATCTATGATGGAATCAGGATTTATTTCTTTAGATAAGGCGACTGAAAAGGCTAAGTGGCTACACTAATTTCTGGAGGATATTTCAAGATGGTCAAAAATTATGCTTGCGATTATCATCCATTGTGATAGTCAATTTGCGATTGGTAGGGTACAGAGTAATATGTATAATGGTAAGTCATAGACATATTCTTTGTAGATATAATATCATTAGATAGCTGCTCTCAAGTGGGATTATCACTATTGATTATGTGAGGTCAAAGGATAATATTGCGGATCTGCTTACCAAAGTGTTACACTGAGAGTTAATTGATCAAGTATCCAAATGAATGAGTTTAAAGCCTATAAAAGAGAAATGTATTGTGAAGTAAAACCCAAACTAGTTGATTAGAGATTTCAAGATCTAGATTCAAACAGACAACCTAATTGAGTATATCTAACATAATCAATGTGGAGTTAAAGAAATCATACTCGTTCCTATGATGCAAAGTGATTAAGAATAAGGCTTTTAATGACTCCTTGCACTGGTGAGTCAGGATGGGTATAGTGAAATGTCTGTAAAAAGAAGTCACCTATGTGATTATGAAGTGGGGCCGCATATTTGAGAATTATTGAAGGTAAAATTCTCGAGAAAATACTTGTAGAACTAGAAAGATTGTTTCATTGCCAAAATAGACATAACAGTTGAACTGCGTCTAGAGAAGTTTCTGTGTGATGTCTATCCCGATTTACATTGATGCCGGCACAATTCAAGACAGGCTCGTTCACTGGCCTATTTGTAAATTCGATAGGCTTATGAGAGAAGGTTAAAGGTCAAAAGTTACATATCCTATGAAAAAATTATCCGTTGCCTCTCGGTTCAGCGTTGTACTCTACGTTAATTTGTCTACCAATTTCATTCATAGGGGGAGATTGTTAGATATTTCTGTGCGAATAAAGATTAAATTGCAACCAATAACTGCCCAAAGAGCAGCTCATAAAGGTAGTTGCTATTAGTGCATTAATCACACTCATGAAGCGAAACAATGGCAGCAGTTTTTGTATTCAATACAGAATTTCAGCAGTTTTCTTTTTCTTTATAAGTTTGAGACACTGAATTAGTTTGCCAAGACTGCTTAGGAGATGTTCCTGAGTATTGGTTCTAGCCATTTTATCCTGAGAAAAAGATATTGACAAAATCCTACAACACCCTCGGTCTGCAGTGAATATTTCTTAAGAAGACGACTCTGTTTGTACTCCTTATTTCAGTTTTTACATTTTCAGTTTATGTAATTTATATTTCTATAAATGTTCAACCGGTTGAACTATTTTCTCAACCAGTTGAAACTTATAATCTATGTTTATTGTTTATTAGTAAAATTATTTTTTAAAATTTTGTAAGTGCCGAATAATTTTACCCAACAGGACATTGCGGCGACAACGAAGGTGAGGCAACCGGGGACGCAGTGGGCCTTTCGGGTACTGTCACAACACCGACGAGGACCGGTGGCTTGAATGGAGGAATAGGAAGAGTCCGAGGAGATAGTTCTTCTCTTATGGGAGACAGATCTGATAGTGATTTGGATTTGGGTGGAGTTCGTCTCTATTAGGGGAGAGACCTGAAAGTGATTTGGACGGGAATTGATTCAGTGTGGTTAAATTTTTTTTCTTGAGTGAGATCATTTTGACAAAAGGATCCAATATCCATGGTCATGACAAGGCTCAACAATTTTTAGGGAAAATAGATGATGTGTCAATATTAAGTTAAGGGCAAAATTGTAAAAGAACAGAATCCACATTTGGCAGACATGACTGACAAGGGAGATCAATGTTTTTTCAAAAAAGTAAAAAAGCTCCCTGATTTTGTTATAAGCTTCAGGGGAGATAAGTGTTATTTATTCTTTTTTAACGAGAATGAAGGGTATATACACTGTAACTCACTGAAAACTGTAGGAGTGTACTTGCTGAAATTAGATTACAGGAATCAGATTAAAACTTTACCTAAACTACAAGTCAAGGGTAAAAATTTTACCCTTTTCTTTGCAATGCTATATAAGTCCGAAGTGTTGTCCACGTACTTCCAAATATGGCCAAACATATCGTTATAGACTATATGGTATAACTTTTCATAAAGATTTTTTAACTATTTTCATTTTGAAATATTTTTTTTAATGAATCTTTTTACTGTTTAATCAAAATTTAATATTTTTTTAATTTTTTTACAAGAAGAATTTTAAAATGTAAAAAATCTTATTCAAATTTTGAAAAAAAATACTAAAGACAAATTGTAGCTAATTTATCGAGTACAAATGAGTTTTTTTGTCTTTAGTGAATTTTTTTTCAAACTTAGATGAAAATTTTATATTTTTGAACTCCTCTCGTGACCTTGTCAAGAGTAACTGAAAAATTATAAATTTTTTATCAAATAATTAAAAAATTCGATAGAGACGAAAAATCTCAAAAATCAAAGCAGTTTAATTTTTTCAAAAATAAAAATAAAAAATTATATTTTTTCTATCATAGGCTCCTACCTAAATGAATGCAAAAAGAACATGTTTATCAATTTACTTATTGAGTTTTGCTAAATACAATATATTTTGAGTTGTGCATATTTATATGTGGTAGAATTTAAATTTTTGTGATTTTCACCACGTGTGAGTATGCACTACAAATACACTGCACAAAATGTAGTCTTTTTAACTTTTGTTTTTTTACTGATTTCAGTTAGCTCCGCATCAAATGAAATGGAATAGTCTAAATCGCCTGCTT
>BRYE01000003.1:21290796-21293296 GCA_030159115.1 Actinidia arguta var. hypoleuca | reverse complement strand
TTAAATAAATAATATTATTTTACTTCTCTAAAATAGAGTATTGGGTTAAAGATGCTCTAGCTAATTTAAAAGTTTAAGCAAGTAGATGGAAAGATGTGTTATTTTATTATTCATATTGTCAGCATGCTCCTTCGTGTATGACTAGACTCTTATTCATAATAATCAAGCTAAAAACGTATAAATATCTTAATTAAGTAGGTGACCAGTACCGTTCTCATTTGTAAACAAGTCAAACACGTACAAGAATCTTAATTATGTAATGATTCATTGCATGCTCTAATTTTTAATTAAGAAATTAGGATTTATACATCCAAAACCAGTTGACCCTAGATAAAGTAGCATTTATATTATATTATACACTAGCAATGGGATCAAATCTCAAACCCATACAAATTTCAATTTTTTTTTTCTTTGGTTGTAACTTTTACTTTTTTCTCTCAAGGCAACTGTTTACAATTGACATGCCCTTATCCATAATTAAGGTTCAAACAAATTCAAAGGAAATGACATTTTAATTACTTTACATAAAACACAACTCAGCTTTTTAAATGACATTTTGTTGAGTAATTTTACTGATCTCCTTTGAGGCTTTCTGCCAAATACAGTCACATCCACTATAATTTTTAAAATGTCACTAACCATCCCTGAGGTTTTCTGACAAATATAGTCACATCTCCTATAACTTCTGAAATATCACTCACCTTCTTTACTTTTAAAATTGTTATTAAAATTCTCCTCTAAGTCAATTGTTCGGAAGAAATGACAGGATGACCCTTAGATTTAGGGTTTTTATATTTCTTTTCTCAATTTGAGAAAAAAAATAAATGAACAATTTTTTTTTGTAATTATTTTGTTAAATCACTAACAAACTTTAATTTTTAAAAAATAAATAATTTTGTATTTATTTTTGAAATTGATGTATTAAGAAAACCCTAAATATAAGGATAATTTTGTTATTTTTGTAAAAACATCAACTTCAAGATGAATCTTGATAATTATTTCAAAAAGTAAGTGATATTTCAGAAGAGATAGATTATATTTGTTAGAAACTTCTTGAAATTTAGTTAATTTTTTTTTCCACCTTGAAGTTATTTTCCAAATTAGATAAAAAATAAAATAAAATTCAAACTCTTCTTGTTAAAAAGAACAAAAAAGTACAAATTTTAATATAATGATTAAAAAAATTCACTAAAAAACAAAACGAGTGTAACAGTATTAATAACATACCAATGTTAGAAGGGGTCATGTCTGAGTTGAACTTGTTTAACCCAAAGTCATGAATACGATTAACACAGTTAACAAAGCATTTGTTACCCATTTTAATGCCATTTTCACATAGGGGTAACATGTTACGTGTCATGTTTCTTATAGGGTACAATGTGACGTGTTTGAATCTATATTGTAGCCTCATCAAGGATTTTTTCCTTCTCAATGGTGCTATTTTATGTTTCGTTAATGAAATTTATTTGAGTTAATCCAACGAATGAAATTTTACTTGAGATTAATTTTTTTCATACCAAAATTATCAGATCATTCTTCTCAAAGGTATTGGCTCCATATAGGTTATGATTCAATGACTAAAATCCCTTTAAAGCTGGACATATTTTTTACTTATTGGATTATATTTTGTGTAACCACAAAAAAAAAATTAAAACACACATTTTTTCTCTTATTTTTTTAATTTTTTTTGTATTTAATAATTTTTTTATTATTTAATTAAAATTTTATATTATTTTAATAATTTTGACGATAAGAGTCTACAAATATATAAAAAATTACTTAATTTGGAGATAATTTTTTTTAGTAAACTTTATATTAAATTAAATATTTTTTTTATTTTTAGACTCTTTTTATCAAAATAAACTAAAAAAATATAGAATATTAATTAATCGGTGAAAAGATTCACTAAAAATAATAAAATGAGAAAAATAAAGTAGATAATTTTTTTCCCCTCAAATAGAAAGGGAAGCTATTTTCATACGTCCATTTTTTTTAATTGCACTTTTTTTAATATTTATTCAAATTAATTTATTCAATAGTCTTAATAAAAATATTTCAGTAAAATAAATATTTAAATAAATTTATCATAGTAAAGGCATATTTTTTACCCATTGAATCGTTTTTTTAGTAGGACTCACCCCCCCAAAAACTAAAACACTTATTTCTTTTTTCCTTATTTTAATTTTTTTTGAATTAAATATTTTTTTATTATTTGATCAAATATTTATATTATATTAGTTCTTTTGACCAGAATAGTCTAGGAATATAAAAAAAAGTTTATTTAATTTAGAGATAAAAATATTTTTTTTAGTGAACTTTCTCTTAAAATAGATAATATTTTTATATTTTTAGAATCCTTTTATCAAGAAAAATCAAAAAAATATAAAATATTGATTAATCAGTGAAAAAAATTCAATGGTTGAGATTTCACCTAAGACTAGTTTTTTCAAAAAAAAAAAAATACCATTTCCTTCTTTTCAAATATGTGGGGGGCCCATAT
>BRYE01000003.1:21248296-21260796 GCA_030159115.1 Actinidia arguta var. hypoleuca | reverse complement strand
TTTCCTTTCCTAGCACAGTAAGTAACCATCTTCGTTCTCATTTTTTGTTTTATGTTCTATAGGTCTAACGTGAGTCCTTCAGATTTGGAGTTTTTGCCTTCCTGGGTGTCTGACTATTTAGGAGAATGATCGTCATATATTACTGACGAAGTAAGATAATCTCCTAGCTCGCCAATGGAAGACGCATCCATTCCTGAGGTCGCCCCTTTAGGTGATATTCACCCTTCCGTAGAAAAAGAACATAATATTATGACTCCCGAGGAGCTAGACTTGCTTAGGGAGACTTATTCCTTCCCTCAGGGTGTACAGCTCAGACTTCCTGAGGAGAACGAAACTATTCTTTCAACCCGCCCTAGCGAGGTAGCCTTTTACGAGGCCGCCTTTCCTGTCGGCCTTCGTTTTCTCATTCCTCCTATAGTTAGGTTAATTTTACTATTTTATAAGATCTGTCCTGCTCAGCTTGTCCCCAACGCGTGGCGAAGTATCGCTGGTGCCTTGTCGTTGTGGCGAGTACATAAATATTTAATGACTGTTTCCGAGTTTAGAAACATTTTTTCTCTTAATAATAACCCTAAACCGGACCAAGGGTGGCTTTACTTCAAGGCGAGGTACAAGAAAACCATCTTTGGAGGATACCCCAGCAACGTGAAGGGGTGGAAAAGCAAATTCTTCTTTGCCTCTAGGGATAGTTGGGAGCTTTTCGACGATGAACCTCGGGAGGGAGTGCCAAGGGTTCCGAGGTCATGGAACATTCTAGGTCAGTTTTTATTCTGCCAATAATTTTGGTATATTTATTAATAAAATTGGAATTAACATGATGGATATCTTTTCAGATAAACGCTGCAATGATCTGCCCACGTTGCTCGGGTATGAGCAGGAATTTTTTGACAAAATTTCAACATCGGTGGCAGAACGTGGGCGCTTTATGGTCCCCATGCTTCTCAAAACCAAGGCATTTTGTCGAGTTTTCTGCTCTCTCGGATCTATGGCATCTGGGACAGAAGGCGAGGAGCCGCGCATGCCATCAACGTCGGGTGAAGCGGGTGAGTCCCGCCCTTCCCGTGGTGAATACCTTTATCAAGACAGCCATTCCCGAGACGACTCACTAGAATACCTAGGGATTGTTAGGAAGGAACTGAGGAGGATTGTACCTCATATCCCCGACCTGACTTTGTTAAGATGGTCAGGGGGGGGGGGGGAATTCAAGATCCCATCTTAGAATTTTGTTCGACTTTGGGATCGAGCTCGGACTCAACATCGAAATCCTGGTCGAATCCGAGCTACCTCCCGAACTTAAATCGGATGGTATAAACCCTTATTATTATTGTTGGTTATTTTTTTCGTGTCTGATGTTTGTTTATTATTTTGCAGCTATGTCAAAGAGGATTAGCCTGAAAAAGCTCGGCGAGAGAGTGGAGAAAGCCAGAGGCGAGAGCTCGGCTAAAAAATCTGCTCCCGTTAAGGGAGTGGTAATTGGCAAGAAGCGCCCGATGGAAGAACCTTCCACCTCGCCGAGCAAGAAGACGAAGTCGGGGGATGATTCCAAAGGAAAGGGGCACGCCCCCACTCCTGAACCCAAAAAGAAGAAGTCTGGTCCAGTAGACTATCCGGGGGCCACTACCTCTTTTAGACCCGGGGAGGGGAGCTCGCCTTTGTTGGGTACTGTCCTCGGTCCAAGGGCCTCCATTTTGGGAGACTTTCCGGTGCCGAGAAGATCCTTCGAGGAGTAATCCCTCCTACGGATCAAGAAAAGGTAGGACAACTATCTTTGGACCAGACTACCTCAAAGTTTTTTGAGGCTCTCGGCCAGGTATTGTTTCGATACTAACTTTCGATTGTTTTATCCTTGTTAAACATGCTCGATTTGATCTGATAAGATTTGTTTGTAGCAAGTGCTTGTGTTCGGATCTTCGTTGGCGGTCAAAAGTAGGGAAATCGTCGAATAGGCATCCCTTCAACAGGGGGAGCTGCCTCTTTGGACACTGAAGTTTCCCGTCTACAAAAGTTATCCGCTGATCTAGAGCAGCAATTGGCTGAGCCACGAGCTCGGGAGCAGCAGGTCGGCGATGAGTTCGCCAAATTAAAGGATGAAAGGGACACCCTTGTTGACAATCTTGGAAATGCTGGGATTCTGGTTGCGAATTTGAGGGAAAGAGTTGACCACTTTGGAAAATTGGATGTCGAGGAATTTAAATCCTCATCGGATTTCTCCGAGGCTGTTGAAAGCACTTCCTCGAAGTATTTTGGCGAAGGGTTTGATTTCTACAAACGACAGCTCCGCCGCCATCATCCCGACCTTGCCATAGATTTGGTGGAAATGGGTCTCGATCTTGACCTGCTCGTCGAAGAGGACGAGGAAGCAGAAGGGGAGGGAGGTGAGGAAGAAACTATTGAAAAAGGAGATGCAAATCCTCAGGGCGACGCAAATCCTCAAGGCGACGAAAACCCTCCCCCTCTGTAATGATGTAATTGCATGTACATTTTTTTTTTTATTATTTTCTGATGTAATTTCAAGTCAATGAATATTACTCCAATTTTGGAGATATGAGCAATTGTGAATCGTTCTGGTTGTAGATTTTGTTCGTACTGGCATATTTTTACTTAGTTTTTAAATTTTTGCCATTTTATAATACAAGTGATCTTGAATTAGGCGATCAAGATACCTCCGTCATTTTACAATGAACTAGCTATCTTGTCTTTAGGCGATCAAGATGCCTCCGTCATTTCACAATGAATTGATGATCTTGAATTAGTCGATCAAGATGCCTCCGTCATCTTACGATGATCTGGCGATCTTGAATTTAGTCGATCAAGATGCTTCCGTCATTTTACAATGAACTGGCAATCTTAAATTAGGCGATCAAGATGCCTCCATCATCTTACGATGAATTGGCGATCTCGAATTAGGCGATCAAGATTCCTCCGTCATTTTATAATGAACTGGCGATCTTGAAATTGACGATCAAGATGCCTCCGTCATTTTACAATGAATTGGCGATCTTGAATTAGGCGATAAAGATGCCTCCGTCATCTTGCGATGAACTGGCGATCTTGAATTTAGTCGATCAAGATGCCTCCGTCATTTTATAATGAACTGACAATCTTGAATTAGGCGATCAAGATGCCTCCGTCATCTTATAATGACCTGGCGATCTTGAATTTAGGCGATCAAGATGTCTCCATTTTACAATGAACTGGCAATCTTGAATTAGGCAATCAAGATGCCTCCATCATCTTACGATGAATTGGCGATCTCGAATTAGGCGATCAAGATTCCTTCGTCATTTTATAATGAACTGGCGATTTAGCAATTTTCGTCCTGCAATTGGCGATAACTGAAATAAACTAGAGAAGTTTTATTACTTGAAATAAGCTGGCAATCATTACAATTGTTCTACCCAGGCGAGCTATTTTTTTCAAAAGTTTAGCATTCCAAGGATGGGGAAACGCCTTCCCATTCATATCTTCAAGCCAATAAGTCCCTGGCCTAGATACCTTGATGACCTTATAAGGGCCTTCCCAAGTTGGGCCTAGTTTCCCTGCGTTTGGCTCTTTAGTAGATAAGGTAACTTTTCGTAGGACTAGATCGCCAGGTAAGAATGACCTATAATTGACTCTCTGATGGAAATATTTGGCGACTTGATGTTTATAAGCTGCTTGGAGTATGCTTGCTTGCTCCCGTTTCTCATCAAGGAGATCGAGGTTGAGTCTCAGCTCGCCTTCATTGCTATCCTTATTAAAGTTTGAAATCCTAAAACTCGGCATTCCGATCTCAACGGGTATCACCGATTCAGTTTCGTAAACCATGGAGTAAGGCGTTTCACTAGTAGAAATCCTGCTAGTCGTGTGATATGCCCATAATATGCTCGGTAGGTCCTCTACCCATTCACCTTTGGATCTCTCCAATCTCGTTTTCAAATTTCTCAGGATGGTTTTATTAGTAACCTTGACTTGGCCATTGGCCTGGGGGTGACAAGACGAGGAAAAATGATGTGATATGGCGAGATTTGAACAAAATTGGCTGAATCCATTGTTATCAAATTGCCTGGCATTATTCGAGATAAGAACCTTGGGAATTCCAAATCGGCAGACGATACTTTTCCCAACGAAATTCCTTGTATTCTTCTCGGTGATTTTGGCTAATGGCTCGGCTTCCACCCATTTGGTGAAGTAATCAATGGCGACGATCAAGAACTTTTTCTGTAATGAAACTTGAGGCAAAGGTCCCAGTATATCTATCCCCCATTGGGCGAATGGCCATGGGCTGGTTATTGGCACCATATCAGTATGGGGAAGGTGGTTAGATGGTGCAAATCTCTGGCATTTGTCGCACTCTTTGGTGTATGTTGTTGCATCGTGTCCATCTGAGGCCAAAAGTAGCCTTGGCGAATTGCTTTTCGTACTAGTGACCTCGCCCCCGAGTGATTTCTGCAAATGCCCTCATGGATTTCCCTCATCACATAATTGACTTCATCAGGTCGGAGACATCTTAGGAGAGGACCTGAGAAAGAGCATTTATATAAAATCCCATGAAGTAGGCAGAACCTTGTAGATCTATAGCGGATTCGGCGAGCTTGAAGTTTATCTGTTGGTAGTGTGCCGTTCTGGAGGTATGCGATGATCTTATCCATCCATGTTGGGTCCGCTTCCGTTTGACAGACGGGTTTGGTGACCTCAATACTTGATTTGGACAAAAATTCCAGGAGTATACTTCTATCTGATATGAAATCAAAAGTTGAAGCAAGATTGGCTAGGGCATCAGCTTTTCTGTTTTCTTCTCTGGGGATCTGTTGAATGGTGAAACTTTTGATTTTCTAAGTTAAGCATTTGACTTCATCTAAATAAGCTGCCATCCGTACGTCCCTAGCGAGATAATCTCCCAGAACTTGGTTTGCCACTAGTTGTGAATCACTGTAAGCATCAATTGATTTGACTCTCAATCTGGTGGCGACCCATAATCCGGCGAGGAGTGCTTCGTACTCGGCTTCGTTATTGGTGACTTTAAACCCAATCCATATAGCATATTTCATCTGTTCACCTGTCGGGGTTTGGAGAACAATGCCTGCACCACATCCGTGTTGATTGGAAGATCCGTCTACAAATAATTTCCATTTCTCAAGCTCTTTGCCCGAGCTGCTGAGGTCCTTGTCTGAGCTACCGAGGCTCTTGTCTAAGTTTGGAATCTCTTTCTTCGAGAGGACTTCCGGGTCGGTTTCATGAGTGGATTCGGCCACAAAGTCGGCTAAGGCTTGGGTTTTTATCGTCGTTCTTGGTTTGTAGTCAATATGAAATTCGCTCAACTCGATGGACCATTTCACAAGTCTCCCCGAGGTATCTGGTCGTTGGAGGATCTGCTTTAACGGTTGATCAGTTAGCATGGTAATGGGATGGGCTTGAAAATAATGGCAAAGTTTTCGGGCGGCGATCAGAAGGGCGTAGGCAAGTTTCTCTATCATTATGTATCTATTCTCAGCACCCATTAAGACCTTACTAACATAATATACTAGTTTCTAAACTTGGTCCACTTCTCAGATGAGCACGGCACTTACCGCAGTGGGTGAAATAGAGAGGTATACGAACAATTCTTCCCCCGTGGTCGGCACCACAAGCAGAGGAGGTGATCCCAAATACTTTTTGAGCTGTTGAAACGCTTCCTCCGATTCTTCTGTCCACTGGAAATTTTGATTTTTCCTTAGGATTTTGAAGAATGGTAAACATCTGTCCGTTGACTTGGAAACAAACCGGTTGAGGGCGGCAATTTGCCCAGTTAACTACTAAATTTCATGGACATTTCTGGGCGAGCTCATTCTGAGTAGAGCCTGAATCTGGTCTGGGTTTGCTTCAATCCCTCGTTTGGTTACCAAGAATCTTAATAATTTTTTGGACGATACGCCAAAGATGCATTTGGAAGGATTTAATATTATCCGGTGTTTTCTTAGAATGTTGAAGGCTTCTTCAAGGTGGGCGATGTGGTTGTCTGCTTCGAGGCTCTTGACGAGCATGTCGTCTATGTATACTTCCATGGTCTTTCCTATCAGCTCTTTGAACATCTTGTTCACTAATCTTTGATATGTAGCCCTAGCATTTTTTAGACCAAATGGCATGACCTTGTAGCAATACAATCCTCATTCCGTGATAAATGAAGTCTTTTCTATGTCGGGGAGAAACATCTTGATCTGGTGGTATCCCGAGAAGTTATCCATAAAGCTAAGAAGCTCGTGCTTAGATGTGGCGTCGACTATTAAATCAATTTTTGGCAGAGAAAAACTGTCTTTTGGGCACGCCTTGTTGAGATCAGTATAATCAACGCATACTCTCCACTTCTCCCCCCTTTTTAGGGGCGACGACGACATTGGCCAGCCATTCTGGGTAATGAACTTCCTTGATAACCTTAGCCTTTATGAGTTTGGTAACCTCCTCATCAATAACTCTCAGTCGCTCGGGGGCGAATTTCCTTCTCTTCTGGCGAACTGGAGGATTTGTCGAATTGGTATGTAATTTATGCATGACGACCTGGGGATCAATACCTGGAACATTGCCTTGTGACTAGGCAAAAACATCAAAGTTTCTTTTTAAGAATTTCACTAAAGCACTGCGCAATTCGTTGGTAAGTTTAGTTCTAATCATAACGTGGCGATCAGGATATTCCGAATGTATGTAGATCGAGGTAGTTTCTTCAGGGGGTTTGGTATTTTCGGTTTCTTAGGGATACATCAACATAACCTGTTCCACTTCGTCTCTCAGAGATTCCATCTTACCATCGTTGGTCGGTAATTGCTATTGGGTATTTGGTGCTGGGGAGGTTTCAATCTTCATAGCTGAAATAAAACATTGTCTGGCCACTTTCTGATCGCCCCTTACTTCACCCATTTCTGCTGAAGTGGAAAACTTCATTTTCAGGTGGTAGGTTGAGGTCGCCTGAGTCCCACCTAGAGTTGGGTGACCTAAAATTGCATTGTAGGGGGAAGGACAATCTACCACGATGAAGTCTTGCCAAACGGTAGTTTGGCGAGGCTCTGTTCCCAAAGTCACTAGCAACTTAACTCATCCCAGTGGATGGGTCACATTTCCTCCGAAGCCCACCAAGGGTGTCAGGAAGGGATGTAATTTTTTAAGCCCTATTTTTATCTTTTCGAATACCGATATGAACAGGATGTCAGCCGAACTACCATTATCAACAAAGATTCTTTGGATGGTAAAATTGGCGATGATGGCTGAAACGACTAAGGCATCATCATGAGGTAAGTGTAGTCCTCTCAAGTCATCATTGTTGAAGATGATTGGTGGGTGAATATCCGCCATTGGCGAGGAGAGGTTATATATTTCTTCGGACACCCTACCTGCACTTTTGGCATGCCTCTTTCTGGACGAATTCGAGCTTCCTCCTGATCCAAACCCGCCGTGGATTACTTGTATGTCTCCAGTAGTAGGTTGGTTGTCGTCGTATCTTCTTTCTAGTGAATTAGGGGGGCGATCACTCACATACTTTCTCAGATACCCTCGTTTGATAAGATCGGCTATTTGCTCCTTCAGGTGAAAGCAGTCTTCTGTGTTATGGCCATGATCTCGACGAAACTCGCAATACTTGTTCTTATTTCTCTTTCGGAGATCAGTTTTGATTTTCGAGGGCCACTTGACGAACTCTTCATGCTTAATCTCTGTAAGAACTTGGGCAATAGAAGCATTGAGAGAGGGTAACACCAATTTTGTGCGGCGAGGTAGGGTACGAGGTCCCCTGTCATTGGTCCGTTTTGAATCTCGATTAGGCTTCTTGCTCCTCGGTTCATCGTTCCTGTAATCAGATCGCCTTGCATCAGGCTCTTTTCTTTTATGGTCATCTTTTCCTCTTCGCCTTCATTTGGCTTCGGCCAGTTCCTCCGCGGCGATGTACTTATCGGCTTTACTTTGGAGAACGAACAACATCTCTGGAATATTTTTGGACAGAGAATCGAATAAGGGACTTGGGAGAAGTCCCTCCATCATTGCCATGACGACTACTTTGTCACTGGGATTTTCAACTTCTAATATGGTCTGGTTAAACCGTTTCACATAATCCTTCAGGTTCTCCATTTTCTTTTGGTGGATGATGAAAAGGTGGGACGCATTTTTTTGCCTGATCCTACAGCTCGTGAAATTGGCGACGAAAAGCCTGCTCAGATCACCAAACGAATCGATGGTTCCAGGAGATAACTTTCGGAACGACGACCTCGTTGACCCCTTCAGTGTAGTAGAAAAAACTTTGCACATGACTTCTTTTGAGTACCCTTAGAGATACATTAGATTTTTATAAGAATCTAGGTGATCCATAGGATCTGTTTTGCCCTCGTAGATCCCGAGCTGAGTAGGTAGTTTGAATCTGGATGACACCTTGACTCTCATTATTCTTTATGTGAAAGGTGGTTCAGTTTGTCTAATCAAAGCGTTTACAGTTATCGGGGCACTGGTCTTTGTGTTGATAGCGTTTAAGCGGGCGTCCAGATCCCTAATCTTCTAAGAAGTAGATATATCTTGGTGCCCTGGTTCCTAATGGACCCGATGAGGAGACCTACCACGCCTTACCTCTTCGCTTTCCAGCCCTGGCATTTTGCTGGATGATGATTCTAGCGATGGGCTCCTTTCTCGTCGAGGGCGAGGACTAGGAGAATGACGGCGCCTGTCTCGCCCGGTACTATGGTGACTTTGAGATTCATTCCCTGATGGATGAGAACGACGAGGAGCCGGAGAAAGTGGTGGGCGATTATTTGTGGTGAGGTGCTGTATGAGGAGGGCATTATTTTCGTTCATGATTCTTATCTGTTCGGCCATCCCACGTATCTCATGATGAAGACCCTCTAGATCTGGAGTTTGGCTAGCGTTAGCCATCGGACGGGCTCTATTATCTAGAGGGTTGCTGATGCTTGGTCTGGATAATAATCGGCTGCGCAGGTGCATAGGATAAAGAGAACTTTCGTTCCCATAGACAGCGCCAAACTGTTGTGGTAAAAATCTGGGAGAGCAACCAATAGTCAAAATTGCTCCTCGGCCTCGGCGCTGGACCTCGGCTAAAGGTAGGGCGACCTGCACAGCAATGAGCAAAAGTAATCGGCCGGGGTGAGGCCGCTCAAAATCCCTCCGGCGTACGAATCAGACCAAGGCGATCAGGAGAATATTATAGGCAATGTGGGCGAGCACAATAATAAATGTGTATGTGGTGCCTGTGTTGAGCGTACCTTTTGTTATGGGGGAGCGGCCTTTATATAGATGAGGTAATGAGCCGTGTAGGTGAATCACGACGAGTTCCTCGGAAGGATAAGTATGAGAAGATATCCCAATAAAATCTGGAGATTAATCAGGAGGCAGCCAACTGTGAACAACCCGTAATTATAGGCGTCGTTATAGAGCTGGAGTCTATTGGAGACAGTTCTCTTGTAGAGGTGGAACTCTTTATGGAGGTGGACTCCAATCGGGTAGAGGAATGACGGCGGAGGAGTATCATGACAACAGACTTCTAATGGAGATGGAGTCATTTTGGAGAATTAAGTCTGTGGAGACGTCTCTGCCTCAAGCGAGTTGAATCACCTCACCCAATGGCGATCTAAAATAACCATTCTAAAAGTGAAGCCCAATCTCAATAATACGAGGCGACCAGGAAGGTGAGTGTTCGGAATACTAGGGCGACGTGCCTTGCTCAGAATATATTAGATTCAGGACTCGTCCGAATTATCCCACATCAGTAGCCTCCTACTCAAAGTGCCGATATATTCGGGACCTTTGAGTAAAAGCATTAAAAGTCATGGACCCAAGCCAATAAAATACAAACACTATAAAAGTTCGATTTTAGCAGAGAGCTTATTGGGCAATATCTTTCAGAGAGCTCCATCATCCAAGAGCAGAAAAACTTCTCTATTGTTTCTGTCAAGTTTCCCATTGAGAGCAAAAACTTGTATTCCATCTTTTTTAAAAGTGAGGTTAGAATAGAGCTTCATTAGCAAATCTTCCTAACATATTGCTAAGTTTCAAAATCACATAAAAGAGGGACAAACAACCTATTCACCCTTCTCTAGGTTGCGTGTTACCACTTTCAATTGGTATCAGTGCAGTTTCCTTCGGAAAAGAAGCCTAATCGCTTGAAGGAGATCCATGGTGACCTTTGGTGCTCAAAAGGAAGGATCCTCTCTTGTTCGGCCACCGTACTTTGATGGAACACACTACAACTATTGGGAAGCAAGAATGAAGATCTTCCTCGAATCAGTGGACTTCAACCTATGGAGTCTCATCGAAAAATGGGTATGATCAACCAAACATTACAAAAAGAAGTTATTGCTACTCCTTAACTTAGGGATAGCTGGACTAAAGAGGAAAAAGAAAAATATACTAAAATGCAAAGGCCATGAATACGTTATTTTGTTCACTTAGTCATAAAGAATTTAACAGAATATCTATATTTACTACTGCAAAAGAAATTTGGGACACCTTAGAAGTAACTCATAAAGGAACTAGTAAAGTTAAGGAATAAAAAAATACTGCTTTACTTCATAAATATGAAATGTTTAAAATGCAGCCTGAAGAAAAAAAATCAGATATGTATAGTCATCTTATAAATATTGTGTAAGAAAAGTTTTGCAGGCTTTACCAAAGTAACAGCAATTGAATAAGCTAAGGACTTGAAGAAACTAACAATGGAGCAGCTCATAGGTTCTCTCACTATGAGATAACCTTATGTGAAGAAGATGAAGAGAAACCACGAAAAGGGATAGCCTTGCAAGTAGCGATTCAAAAAGTGGAATGGAAGAAGATGATGAAGAAATAGCCCTCATCACTAGCAAATTCAGAAAACTTCTTTAGAATAGGCGAACAAACAAGGAGGGATAACAAAATGAAAATACGGTAACGTTTGAAGACAATAGCAAAGGCGAGATCATCGGTAAGGGCACTCATACTGAGAATTGTATTTGGTCTATGGATTGAAACGTGATCTTCTCAGCATAAGATAAATAAACTGAGTTATTTTTTATAATAATACTTGTGAAGTGCAACACAAAGCTACAAACAAAATTGTTTCTATTGGAAAAAGAATTAATAACACATACAATTGATTTTAATGGTTTTCAAAAAAACTCCTTTAAATGTCTAGTAAGCTTTGAAAGAGATAGTTTGGCCTGTCATAGAAGAGTTGAGCATGTAAACATGAAATTATTAAAACAAATCTCATCAAAAGAACTCGCCAAAGGAATTCCGAAATTAAAATTTTCAACGGATAAGGTTTGTGAAGCATGCCAACTTGGGAAGCAAACTAAAAGATCTTTCAAATAAAGATGAAGATTTTGTGTAGAATTCAAAAAGACCAGGGATATGAGATCACAACGATTTGAAGCAATCATGGAAGAGAATTTGATTATTCAGAATTCGAGAATTACTGCAACAAAAATGGAATTCAACATCAATTATTTGCTCCAAGGATTCCACAACAAAATTGAGTAGTTGGAAGGAGAAATAGATCCTTTGGAGAGATGGCCAAAACAATGCGCAAGGAAAACAACTTGCCTCGTAATTTTTGGGCATAATCTGTCAAGACAGCATGTTACATGGGTGTAGATGAGTCATGTGCTTTATTGTGTTGTTGTAACGCTCCAGATTTTCAGACTATAATAATCAATAAAATAACATTGATACATCCCTTTTATACAGTAATAGTGCTATTTACCTCACGTATACAAAGATCTTCCAAATTCTAATATTCCAGAGTCTCCAAAAATAACATACAAATAGTACTTATTAAAAATCTCTCAATATAAAATTATAGTATTCTCCATGGTTAAACAATAAACTGAAAAGATCCAATATTTTAAATTATCCCAACAATGAGACATTGTACTGATTTACAAGGGTGAGCCGTCCAATCCTGGGCTCCTATAACACTAATCAAACTCTCCTGTTGAAACATGGTTTGCAAGTGTGAGTAGTAACACATGTAGAAAAAGAGATTTGTTTTTCTAACCCCTGAGGGGTTGAGTCGATGTGACATAATTGAATAAATTTATTGTTCTCTTTTTCTCTCTCTTTCATCCATAAATATATATATTTTTATTTAATATAATCTTTTAATTATTTATTAAAAAAATTTGATCAAATTTTTTTATTTTTTTTTACTTTCACATTCTGAATTTTATATAAAATAAATTATGATAAAATCTTATAATTTATTTTACTCCCACCTAATATTTTTTATAAAAAAAAAATATATGGATCAAAATTTATAATATTTTTTTGGGTAAAATACAATGACCTCTCCGAAGATTTACCTTTAATACACCAAGCACCCCTGACATTTAAAAAATTACAATGACCTCTCCTGAGGTTTGAAACTTGTAACATATTTTCTCTAAATGACGAAACACCCCTAAATGACACTGATCACCCCAGGAGTGCTTTGTGTATTAATCTGTACCTCAAGAGTGGTCAGTGTAATTTTTCAAATGTCAAGGGACATCTGTATTAAATGCAAAACTTCAGGGGAGGTT
>BRYE01000003.1:21230796-21238296 GCA_030159115.1 Actinidia arguta var. hypoleuca | reverse complement strand
TAATCATGGTCGTGCATCATCGATTTATGCAGCACATATACTGAACCCAACTCAGGCATAAATATTTTAAGGCAGCGTATATACTGAGTATGTCATTCACACATAAGCGTTATCAAAAATAATAGAATGTCCAAGTTTTCAGAAGTATTTAAAATGAAGAAGAAGAAGAAGAAGAAGAAGAAGAAGAAAAAGAAGAAGAATTAAGAAGATCTAATGGTAAAAATATTTTACATCCATTGTTCATCCTTGATCCCCAATCGATCTTCACAATCGATTCTGAGTTAGGAAAATTAGTCATGCATGACCCCAAAAAATAAATAACTAAGTACTGATTGCATTCTAAAATATAAAATTTGATACGGAGAAATAAAATTGAAGAACTTAAATTAATGACAAAAAAATTATAGAAAAACGCTAGTAATTGAACAAAATCGTAAATTGAATTAATCAAAAGTTGAATTTAATGTAATTGATTACAAAAATATTAAAACTATGAATTTCTAAGGCAAAAAACTATAAAACTCCTAAAAAGAATGTGTTTCGTTCATAAAATTGTAAAAAGGTATATATAGACATCCAAGTTCGAGTCCTATGAGGATAGAAATTCCTGCCCAAAATACTTCTTAGTGTTTGAACACTAGATCTGGAGTTCGAACTTTGACTGTTCATTTGCCCTAGCGTTCGAACGTTGGCGCCTGGGACAGACTCCAACCACTTTTTCAAGGTTCTGTGCACTCGAACCCTAATTTTGGCGTTTGAACCCTAAGGCTAATTTCAAATTTTCAATACACTGTGCGTTAGAACACTACACAGAGGCATTCGAACCATAAAATAATCAATTCTGCCCATTCTTTATTGTAGCGTTCGAATGCTAATTCCCATGAATTTCTGGCATTCGAACGCCAAGCAAAAACACTCCTATTTTCTTCACAATGTTTGAACAGTGACTCACGCCTATTTCTAGCGTTCGAACTCTAAGTACAAATCCAACCACTTTGACATTTTCTTAATAGGCCGTTTTGAAGCCCTTAAAGTCCAATTCTTGCGATGCTTGTTGGATGTGACTTTGTATAATTTTATGGGATCTTTCTAACGGTGCATCTTTTATTCTATTCCGAGTTGAGGTTGAAAATTTTCACAATTGTCGACAATGGTTCTTGATAGGCGTTCACGCACTCCGGATCACTTTTACGGCTTCAAATCCTTCTCTTCATCAATATTTACCTGCAATGAATGCAAACATTTCAAATCAAAACATGATATAAAGGCCTAATTAACCTAATCTAGGGCCAACTTAGATCGAATTAGTGGCATTCAGACAGCACTTATGCAGTCCAATCACTTAATATATGTGATTCTGGGGTGTGAAGATCACCAGAATATCTAATGGACTTGAACTTTCTCAGACACACTATTTTGATAAAATTGTATAGAAATTCAATTTGTCTAATACGAATGTTATAAGGACTCCTATAGATATCAATCTCCAATTATTCAAGAATAGGGAGGGAGGCATATCCCAGTTGGAGTATTCTCGTATAGTTGAGAATTTAATGTACTTGATGAGTGGTACAAGTCCCAATATAGCTTACTTAGTGAGCAGATTGAGTAAATACATGAGTAATCTAAAAAGTAATCATTGGAAGGCGATAGTAAGATTACTATGTTAATTGAGATTTACTCGTGATCTTAGACTGCATTACATTAGATATCCAACTGTACTAGAAGGGTATTGCAATGAAATTGGATATCGAATATAAAAGACTCGAAATTCATGAGTGGATATATCTTCATGCTTGGTGGTGCAGTAATATCTTGAAAATCTTTCAAACAGACATGAATTGCACGATCTACGATGGAATTGGAGGTTATTTCTATAAATAAGGTGACTAAAAAGGCCGAGTGGTTACACTAGTTTTTGAAAGATATTCCAAGATGGTCAAAAATTGTGCCTGCGATTACCATCTCTCGTGATAGTCAATTTGCGATGGGTACAGAGAAATATGTATAATGATAAGTCTAGACATATTATTAGACAACTGCTCTCAAATGGAATTATCACTATTGACTATGTAAATGTAAGATAAATTATGGCTCACATGATGTGGTACATATGACTTATCTGACATCTATTAGATATATTTATTGGGTTTATCATGTTAGGATTTCTAATCATATTTTATATAAACCTCTCATTTTATTAGTCAAGAAGGAGAAACTATTTCCTAATATAACTACATTGATGGGTTGGTAGAGTTTAAGTCTAATAATAAAATTGGTCTTTTCTCTGCCTACAAATATACACTGTATTCCATCATTAATGTGTAATCAATACTAAGGGTCAAGAGAGGGAGACTCAATTTCTAGGAGATTAAGAAAGATATTGAAGTCAATCACTTTAAAAGTTTTTTATTATGGCTACATGTATATTTTATGTATTTTTACTTTATTATCATGTAAAAATCATGATTGTTTAAGATTGGATTTATAGTTTATTATGATAAAATCTATGAATTTTAGATTTACATATGGTCTCAGAGCATTAGGTTTACTAATATCATAATTTTTTTTAAAATAAATAAATAAATATTTTATGTCATTAATCGGATTATATTCGGATAAGACTCTAGAGTTTATTATGATAATGATTTTTTTAATGCATATTATTATAAAATTTATTTTAAGTTTATTGATTATTGTGTCTCTATTCATCATTGAAGGTCTCGATGGGTTACTGCACATAATATAGAACCATAGTTGTGTTTTATTTAATTAGTCTTTGGATAGATTATGCATATGATAAATATATAAAGATGTAGGATCATGTATGTATAATGATGGCCACAATCGCAATTTTCTTGACTGGTTTACATTCACCAGTAAACTTGGTATTGTGTTGATCTAAAATTTTACCCGAGACTATTAAATTAGAATTTATTCTTGTAATTTTCATTGTAATGAATCTTAATGGATTGCCAAGGAAATTACGGATTATTATGATGAGAATTTTGAATAATTATTTATTTATATAAAGTTTATACAAAAGTCATTATCTTGATTTGAATTTTATGTTATGGATGTTATTGTCATAGTAATTCATTAAAAAATGATTCGTAGATGTTCAATCAAATAATCTAAATTTTACTGTTTTTATAAAATTTATTATTTTAATTTGAAGTCTATATTATTCTATGGTTCGTAGTCACCAAAGTGACCCATCCAGAATGACTTATAGATGTCCAATCAAATAGTTAAAATTTTAATATTTTTTAGAAATTATTATTTTGATTGAAAATCTATATTACAATACGATTGGTAGTTGCTAAAGTGACCCATTTGGAATGACACATAGACATATTATTTCACCAAAAATAAAGATTAAAGATTAAAGCTTCAAGATTAAAAATAAAAGTTAATCTCAATCAACTATTGAATCTACGCAAGTTTGCAATAATAGATCTGAGTACGCTACTTTTATTTATTTATTTTTGCTTTATACTTATATGTGAAAATTATGATAGTTAAAGATCTTGTTTATGAGTTGTTAATCGAATATTAATATTAAAATTACTTTACATGTGGTGCAAATAATGGGTTCCTCTAAATGGACCTCATGATGTAAGGTTAAGGCTATGCAAGATCATTATTTAATTTGAAATCTCTATTATGACATAGTTTGGCAGCCGCCAAAGTGGTCCAACTAGAATGACTCATAGATCTCAAATTATATAATTGAATTTAATACACTTACCCAAGTATTAAAATAATGACATTGCAAATTACAATTTTGATCACAAGAATATTAGGTTTGACCCAAAGGTGCACTATTTTTTAAAGTGTTCATTAACTGGAATAAGATGATTGATGTATATCCCTAATTGGGAATGGAACTGGATGCCCAAAGGTAACAGACCTACCTAATTATGGATATAACATTAATTAGTCTTATTAGATGAAAGGATATTACCATAATAGTTAAAGTAAATGGTATGTCATGATTACTATCCAAAAGAGAATCACGATAATATAACTTATTGCTTATTAAAATATGTACTTTATTCTAACTCATGATTAATTGTAAATTACTCATAGTACTAATGTAATGAACATTTCTCTTATTGCAACTTTAGTTACTATTTCACTATATTCGCATGCTTTGTCTTTTTCGATGCTTAATGGAATTAATTTTTTTGATTAGCGTGAACAAGTTTAGTTTTACCTAGGTGTGGTGGATTGATTTGGCACTCCAAACTGAAAAACCCGCTACTATTACTGCTACAAGCACTGCGGATGAAAAGGTTATGTCTGTTGCCTGGAACAGATCCAAAGTTTCCTAGTTCAAAGAAACCGCTGCATGGCTGAGGACCAGAGGCGATAGTTGTATTCGTCGAGGATGATGAAAATAGGCTGAGAGACTTCCGCTTGTGCCATTTTGTTTTTGAATTTTTTTTTTTTTTTTTTTTTTGATATTTTTTTTTGACTAAACTATAAATTTCAAAAAATTAGGGGCTGGAGATGTAATTTACCAAACAGAATGCTAATGAGGACAGGGCACTGACGTGGCAGTGACTGGCACTAACGCGACAGTGACGCAGCAGTGTGTGGCTTTGCGCGTGGCGCTGACGTGAGCCCTGTAACGCGTGATCGAGCATGATCACACGCGTCCTCACCTTGATGGCACGCGTTGACGTGTGGATCTGACGCGCTAGCTTGTGGCGGCACATGAGGGCGTGTGAGTGGTTGTTTTTTGACTGTTTTTGGTGTTTTGGGCTCGTCTCGTCGATACGGACACAATGGTGCTATAAATATATAATTTGGAGTAAAATTGGACGAAACCCGAGACTGTGTTTAGTGGTGATCGGCGAGGTTGGTCTTCGCCGAGGAGTGCCAGAACGGTGCCAGTGGTTGGTGGGTTGGTCTTCGCCAATGAGTGCCGGAATGGTGCCGGTGATTAGCGGAAGGAAGAGTTAGGCCACTGGACGTGGCTCTGATACCATGTTAAAAATTCTAAAGAGAGAGAGAGAGTGTGTGGAAGAATTTCTTATATTGTATTGTTTGATTAAATCATATACACATGTTCTCTTTATATAGAAGAATATCAAAAAGGTATTGTTTACATAAAGGAAATAACAATAATGTAAATGAGGTAACGTATCAATCAGAATATATTCTGAGTATCAATTAGAGAGATATTTACCATATATTCAGAATATATTCTGAGTATATGGTAAATATAATCTAACAATTGTAAATATAATCTAACATATATAATATACGCAAGGGATATTTATAGCATCATACAGAATAATTTTGCAGTAAAACTTCCAAATTAAATAGTAGTAACACTACACATGTCGCAAAATTGAAAATATGCTAAGCCTACAATTATCTCTCGCGCCTCCTGTTAGTTACCAAAATTTAATTTAATTTAATTTAATGCACAAGATTTTAGTTTTCCAGGAAAAATCTCATCAGTTTCTCTATCCGAACCGCCTCCAACTCTTTTCCCTTTTATTAATAACTTCAGTATATATAAAAAACTTTACCTAAACTGCAAGCGAATAGTAAAAGTTTTACTTTTTTCTTTCCTATCTTTGTCTACATATAGTGTAGTTCCAAAAATGGCCAAAAGAATCATTATGGCTTGTTTGGTATAGTGTTTTTAAAGATTTTTTAACTGTTTTGATTTTATGAGTCTTTTTTATTTTTATTGAATTTTTTTATCGTTTAATTAAAATTTTATATTTTGAGAGTTATTTTTTAAATTTGAAAAAACAAAATTACTAAAGACTAAAACTGTAGCTAATTTGTTGAGTAAAAATGAGTTTTTTTTGTCTTTAACGATTTATTTTTTTAAATTAGATGAAAATTTTATATTTTTAGATTCCTCTCGTAACCTCGTCAAGAGCAACCGCAAAAGTATAAATTTTTTACCAAATGATTAAAGAAGTTCAATAAAGACGAAAACCTCAAAAATTAAAACAGTTAAAATTCTCAAAACCAAAAATAAAAAAATATATATATTTTTTCTATCCTATAGGCTCCTGCCTCTTAGCTTCCCTAAATGTATGACCTAAAAAAAAAGGTTTCTCAGTTTCCTGATTGAATTTTTGCTAGGTACAATGCATTTCGAGTCGTTCATATTCATATGTGGTAGGACTCGAATTTTTGTAAACTCCACCACATGTGAGTATGAGAAAAAAAAAAAAAAGTTTCTTAGTTTACTTATTGAATTTTGCTAGGTATAATACATTTCAGGTCATGCATAGACAATGTATACTCACATGTGATGGGATTCAAATTTTTATGAATTCCACTACATATAAATATGCATTTTCAAAACACTGCAAAAAATGCAGTCTTCTAACTTTTTGTTACTGATTTCAGTTAGCTCGCCATCAATTGGGATGGAATATACTAAAAGGTCCGCTTACATAATTACTTTTTATTTTATATATAAAAATGGAATAAAACTCATTTTTTCTTCAACTCGTAGTTTTTATTTTATATATAAAAATCCAATTAAGTTTAGTTTTTGTTCAACTCTTCAATTGTATATGTTAGACTTGTTCATTAACTACGCCAACCTAGTAAAGGATTGACTTCTTAGTCTTTTCGTTGAAACCGTCTATGACGACTTACTAAGTTAACCTGGTAAAGGATTGACTAAGACGCTTGGAATAATCAACCTTAAACCGTATATATGGCTCCGTTTAGTAGTGTTTATTTTAAGTAAAAAAATTATTTAAAATAAATAAATAAAAAATTAACTTAAAAAAAGTTTCATTGTGGTGTTTGACACCCCTTAAAAAAAATTAAAAAAAAACTCAAAATTTTTTAAAATATAACCAAACCACTACAAACATTACTAAAATATAACCAAATCAAATTTGTTGCATGAAAGAAAAAAAAACATAAACACTAAATAAATTATCCAAATCAAATCTATTACAAGAAAAAAAAAACATTATTAAACTAACCAAGTCTTTCGACAAAGTAATAAACTAACCAAACCAAATAGCACCAAATCCCGTCATAAAACAAAAAAATAAAAAAAATCAAATAAATTATTATTTATGTAAAAAAAGCTCATTCCAAACGGAGCCTATATATATATAAAGCTAGGTTAAATGATACTTAAATGTAGCAATCCAAATATGATCAATAAATTATTATTTATGCTGCATATGGATTATGAATACATAAATTAAAGCCACATATGGTGATTGGTGATACCCAATAAAATTTGGACATTGTACAGCGCAGTTTAAATATTTTAAATTTATTTTACGTCTATTTTAATAATTAAAATCGTTCATATTATAGACATAATCGAGAAGTTTAATATTGTCAAAAATTACATTGATCGAAAACAAATCAATAGTCGATTAATATCAAGATAAATGATTATAATTATATGTGTCACAATCATTTATTAACTTATAAAAGAAGAAAGTGATAGTTATGGGAGGAAAAAAATAATCTAAGTGAAATCTTAAA
>BRYE01000003.1:21143296-21150796 GCA_030159115.1 Actinidia arguta var. hypoleuca | reverse complement strand
AATAATGTTGAAGAGTTAGTAGCATCCAAGATCAAATACTTAGATTGGGAATGTGGCAATGAGTGGATGCCCTCATTATTAGGGCAAAGAATGTTTGTATTGCTCTGCAAGCAATTAGGTTTTCTTTCTTTTCTCATGCCTTCCTCTTTTCCCCATCTTTTCATTCTTTTTATCATTTGGTCAATGGGACAGTGTTGGCATCATTACTTCATTAGGACATCAACTACCACATTACATATAAAGAAATTTCTCATTAATGGTTAATCATTTTCAAAGAGCCCATTTGACTGCCTTTATCATAGAATTTGCTCTTTCATAAACGTTCTTTACCATCTTCCATAATGCCATTATCTTTCACAATCTACTCTTTAATTAATAGTCTATATTTCTTTTTACATATATAGAAACTAGCAGTGGGTCACTTATATACACGAGACTAATAGTTTTTAAAAAAATAATAATACAAGTTTTTTGGGTAAATAAATAGTAATGCAATTTAATTAGAAATAACTATGCATATGACAACAAACAATAACACATAACTATATGACATTCGAGGTTTGGAATGCAATACTCATTAAGACTGTATTTGAATTAAGAATTTGATGGGAGAGAAAATAAAACTAGAAATGAAAATATTAGAAAAGTTAAGAGGAAATAGACATTTCTAACTTTTTCATTTGAATTTTTTTTTGTCCACTAAAACTTTAATCCAAATACAGCTTAAGTAAATAATCAAAAATATATGGGAAGAAAGAGTCATTAACACCAATATGGCAATGACATGAAGAAAGAGTCATTAGCACCAATATGGCAATGACATTAATAAAATAACTAAGGACTTTGTTTACAATAATGTTACTGGTTTAGTTAGTCGCCGCATGTAAATTATCTTCGAACTGTACTATACCATTAATAGCATTGCATCATTCTTTGCCAACAAAAGAAAGATGATGAAAAGAGAATAATTGGGTAACGATTTTTGCACTTTACTTTGTTTTTTGTACATTCTTTTTTTGTTTTCCTCTTTGTTACGAGAGATTACAAAAAAAATGAAAAAAAAAATGTCTTTTATATAGTTAAGACATTTGAACAAAAATAAATTGAGAAATATAAATAAGAAAGTACCAGAGATTCGTCTAAAGGAAGAATATAATTAATCTAAAATCTAGGCATAGGACTCTGAGTATCTCCATTCTAAGGTCTCAGCTTAATTCAAAGTCTTTGTACTATCAGTTCATAAGTTAGGCTAGTTCATCGAAATTTTATTTTAAATTTAATTGGACCCTTCATTAGTGAGCGATACAATTAACCTCTGAATTACTCACTTCTCATACCGTATACCAAACTATAAAAAAAGGAAAAAAAAAAAAAGAAAAAAAGAGATTACGTCTAGTGAAGTCATGCTGATTTGAAGAACAAATTGTCAAAGAAGCAAGTCATAATTTTTTATTTTTTTAATAATAGTCCCACTAATCTTTTTGTGGGGATTAAACAGTTGTTAGATTAAAGACTTTCAAACTCACCATTATTAAGCTAGCTGTCTCTCAATGATGTTGTTTTTGTCTTGCTTTTCTGAATAGGCTTCTTATGAGTCCTATTTTATTGACAACATCATTGGTTTTAATATGAGGTGGCTAAAATAGCTTACTTTCAAAATTTTAAAAAAAAAATATACAAAAATTGATTTTTTTTGTCCGGTCTATAAAAGCTGAACACTCTTTTAGTTGACCTCATTTCTATTCTTTGTTTGGTCAGATGCAATATTATTAATTGCATCCCATAAAAAAACAGTTTATTTACTTGACAACTTATAAAATTTATACTATATACCATGTGTATCATAAAAATATCACGATGATAAATATTATGATCGATTGTAATATATTTTATGATCAGTGTGATGAATATTACAGGGATATTTTAAAAACAGTAAAAATAAATTTGTTACGTATCATTATGGTAAATGTTATAATATTTTTTGATAAAAAAAATTATATTTTTTTTATTTATGATCGGTTATGGTAAATGTTACGATCAATTGTGATAATGTTATATATAAATGCACCATCTGCGCTATTTTTTATTTTTTTATATATATTACGATATTAATTTTTTATTTTGGAAGTTTTATAAGTTGGGTAAAAAAACTTTATCTATCCAAAAAACTGTTTTTACTTTCTTATTAAATCCGTTTCATTTCAATAAATTAAAAACTGAATATTGGTCTATGATGTGACTTTCAGACCTACCAAAACACAAGAGGTCAACTTTTTGGAAAACAAAATCATAAAACCAGTAATGATTGGTCAAATCTACATAGTATTTAAATAATTTCTTGTAGAATTTTATCTAAAATTTATATTACAAAAAAAAAAGTGAATTGACTATATTATCCATTAAAAGAGACATATATTAAAACTTAATTACAAAAGTTGAATTAATTATTTTTCATCTCAAAAAAAAATTAAAAAAATAATTTTAGATAAATTAATAAATAATCACTATGAATTCTTTTAAATAATTAATATTCAGATGGGCCTCGCCCCAAATTTTTCCTAGGCCTCTAAAATGGTTGGCCCGGCTTGCAGCGTAAACACAAAAAAAAAAAAAAGATAATAGAAATACAGCCTGATATATTAATACGACTTGAAATATATATATTTAAAAAACAAAAAGATGAACAAAACAAAACAAAAATGTACGTTATCAGCAAGTTGCCATTGCACTCACTGATGATCACAGATGTAAAAACAGTAAAGTAACACCGTTTAAGCTCGAATCATGTTTATATTGCTCATCCAAACAAACAATCATAATTTTGACAAAAGAGTTGCTAAGGGAAAAAAAAGACTCAATTTTGAAACAGAATTTTCGTTGTAGACACGAATCATACAATTACCGAACGAGTCGTGACTTCCAATTTCCGTTAGCATCAGTCGCCGCCTTCATAGAGTCTGTCCCAGCACAAGAACGCGAGAAATGTAGTATCTGTCTTACATGAACTTCTTCCCCAATTTCAGATGATTATATGGCAAAAGCTGGCACACAGTGGAAAGAATTCAATCAAATTTAGCAAATAAAATCCACCTTGTCTCTTGCATTTTCGGGGCGGTCCTGTGTTTTCATCTTAACCAGCTTAATATGTGGAGTGAAGAACTTCAACCTTGGGACAAACAGCTACCAGAAGTGGGATAAGAACTCCCGCTAGAACCATCCATGGGGGTTTGATTTAGACATTCTAAAACCAATGACCCTCCGCTTTTTCAGCTTTATTGAGAATGTGGTTGCCTCAAGAATAACAGGAACCTGCGGACAAGTTTGAATCAACTATCCTCAATAGAAGATAAACTGAAGCACACAAATCCTAATCAACTAAATTAGTGTGAAGATCATGATTTTGTATCAATAAAGTGTTAAAGCACCAAGTAAATCGAGATCAGAGAAAATAATGTATAAAGTAGTAGACGTCACTAAATCACAAACTAGTTGAAGCAACAAGGCTTGGTCGAGATTAAAGGAACAAATCTGCAAGCCAATACTAATAAAGAAAATGTGTGTATCATTAAGCCTAAAGTGGGATGTGATACAAAATATAAAAAAAAAATATTGGCATGGGCACAAACAGCATCAATTCAATCATACTGATCTGGGTATTAAAATGGGCGACTTTGCGCACATTTAGAAGGCCAACCATGTCCTGATAACCGATGAGGAGGTTCGCCAACTCCATGTCCTCATCTGATTCAAGCACCATTTTAAGGATGATGCTTCAGATAATAAATTGGCAGTGCTAGTGAGCCAGTGGTATACCTGGAATTGCCTTTACAGAAAGTAAGATGTCAAGCCAAATGCTGCCATCTCTTTGAAAATGATGGTGAAGCAAGGATGGAGGACATGTTATAACAGTAACTGCATTTGAAGATAGTATCATGCCTTCAATGATCTGAGAAAGGAAAAAGCATTTCCCATTCCTACAATGATAATGTGCAAAAATTATATTGACAATGCTTCTTAGCATAACAGCAGCTAGCACTTGGAACTACTACTAGCAAAAAGTCATCAGAATTTCCAACGGGAGGGCATATTTGATAAGGATTCAAGCACTTTAAAAAAAAAGGAGAGAAAGATAAAAAGCTACAGAAGATTAAGAGCAAGAATTACTTCACCACCAACTATGTTGGAGTATTCACATTGTGGAGCATACAAGGACTGCATAGCGATACGACCAGCACATGTTATGTTGCCATCATATATTGATTACATCCAAGATGGATTGATCAACAGCAAGCAAGTGATTTGTCTAAATTTCATGTGTAACTGAATCTATTATCCCCTCTTAAAAATCAGACAAGGATGTTACCTTCTCCATAAACAAAAACGGCATCAAAATGAGATGAGAAAACAAAACATAAACTTTGACAAAAGCTACTGATTATGCAGCATGTAACTAATAGTTTAGATGCTTATGTGGGCCGTAACAAACTAAGCAAGGACATTATGTCTTGAAAAGCTTGTACAACATAAAAAGTCTAGAAGAATCCAGCTATAGTACTAGTTGGTGTCTTTTTGTTATATATATTAATTTTGCACGTATGAATATAGCAACCCCCTTGTAAAAATGAAATTTAGTGAAACCATAACATATATTGTAAGCATCAAATAACATAACGTCACAAACCCCATGTAAGACAAAAACTGACCGACAAATCTATACAAGCAAAATAGAGGGTACTAATCACTTTTCTTTAAAAGATTTTTACATTTAAAAAAAAACAAGGGAAAACAAATCCCATCCATAACAACTGAGGCATAGTAGAAAGTGAAACATCTTTGATCAAAATCTTTTCGGTAAATGTGTTTCATCCTCTTCATTCTCCAGAAATTAAAAATATCACCCCCTCTGTTCTTTCAAATACCATATGGTTACCCTTCATAATGTTGTGCGACACTTTATTCTATCTGTTAGTTCATTATCTATAGTACTACCAAATTTCATTGCCATTATCCTCTCTATCTCCATCTCTCTCACACACACTAGGGGTGGAAAAAAAAAACTGGACCGATCAAAAAAAAATAACCTAACTGCTGGTTTTTGTCCCTTGGACTCGAACTATATTTTATACATATATTAATATTAATATATATTAATATATATATAACACATTTGATTTCAACTGTCCGTTATTTCCTAATCTAACTGTAACCACCCCTTGGGCTCAAGTCAACCCCAAACCGAACCGACCAAACTGAAACCAATTTTGGTCGGTTACAGTCCACAAAAATGTCAAACCAAAACCAATCGGTTTAAAGGATTATTAGATCAGACCGACCAGAACTGATATTTACCCCTAACACAATAAAAAAATTATATAGGTTTGCTACCGCGAACCCCAAGATCTTTTATATATATACTCGCCTCCCCAAATTTAAAATCCTGGGTCCGTCCCTGCCATCATGTGATTGTTATCAATTCATGACTATCAACTTCAGCCTAGATTAGAATGTGGAAGACTTCCGTGCACATTGTGCAGTTTACACCATCAATTGCAGCCTCAATTAGGAAGGCAGAGGTGAGGGAGTTTCAGGAAGGTAAAGGCAGCATTTGGGGAGGAGACGAGAGAGCAGGAAAAGACAATTGTGATTGTGGCAGGGGTTGGCCAAGAGGCTAATGTGGAGAAAGGTGGCAACCGGAGGTGGAAGGATTGTGATTATGTTTGGTCAGTGGAGGGTGGAGGTTGCCGTTGGTGGAGGAAAAATGGGGAAAAGAAGACAAGGATTTGGAGGGGTGCGGGACTTAGTGGTCGTGGTGGTGTCACGTGGCTGTGGTAGGTGAAATGGCAGTCATGAGTTACCGGTTGCGGGTGGTTTGGGGCGAGCCGGATCCAGGGACAAAGCTTGGAAAAGAAAAACGGGAGGAAGAGAGAAGAACGCGAGGATGAGACTATTCTATTTGAACTGAACACAAGGGTATTATAGTAATTCAACATGTTGTCAGTTGAGTTAACCAACAAGGGAGGTAAGTAATATTTTGAAGAATAGAAGAAGTGACAGTGATAGTTGAATGATGTGCAGGGGTGACAGCATAATTTACCCAAATCCTTTCAATTGTCCCCCACTTTAGAATTGATGGAAAGTTCGATATGGAAAGAGAAAGGAATATTTTGCATGTCATCCCTGAAACTGCTTCATAAATATAATTGCAGCTCACTAATAAGGGTATTGTATTACTCTTCCATATATATTAAGTTCCATGCAACCTCAAGAGTTTAAAAAGTCGCCCTTTTTAATTACAATTACACGACCACTGAGTTGCATAACAATGTGGATGAATATTGAAAATCATTTATGTGAGCTGAAACTTCCATGTCCAGAAGAAGATTTTTTTTGCACGAGGGCACAAAGTCATGAATTAATTCGCGTACAAAGCCCACTATGGCAGAAACTATTTGGAACATATGTTGAGCTACATGATCTGATTCATTACATCCAACTCCAAGTTTATAAAGTGGTTATTTCTTACGACATGAAATACTATGTGATCATTATTCATTATGGAAAGAGAGAGCATAAAAATTAGTAGAAAGATACTATCAAGACAATAAATCTATTTTTCTCCCTGATTGATATTGTTAGAGAGTAAGTGGGTGTACTCAGTACTTATTAGTGGGTGGATGCATTAGTTCGTGAAGTAAGTTACTAGTGTGTGTATACAGTCATCCTTTTCTCTCTATATGTAATATGTTGTGTGTGTATTAGGGCTAGTTGAATACCCTAATCTCACTTTTTTATTCTTCATGGTATTAGAGTAGGGCTTTCCTTGGTGCCCTAGCGGAGCCACCAGCAGCCACCACCACCCACTACCATCGCATGATCATCCCACACCCTGCGATAGCCTCTGCAACCACTAAACCTCCTTCGACAGTCACTGTGATCTAGGAACCCTTCGCCAGTTGCTGCATCGCACCATCGCACCTTCCCAACCCTCGACAATCTTGCCCAGCCCTCACCCACACTCGTTGCACCCTCCAATACCATCACACCCCACCATCGCATCACTAGGAGAGCCCATCAGACCGCTGTGCTCTTTGTTCAGATATTTCCTTTGGAGTCAGTTTGATCTATGTCACTATGGCTGCCCCTTGTTCGACTCACATGGAGGCAGCCTTGAGGATTGTGAGTTATCTCAAGGCGCATCTTGGTTGTGGTTTGTTTTATGGAGTGTGTGGTCATTTACGTGTCGAGGCATTCATCGATTGTGATCGGGTTGGGTCTCCATCAGATAGGAGGTCTACTACATGATATTGTACTTTTCTAGGTGGCAACCTTGTCACTTGGAAGAGTAAGAAGAAGACAATGGTTGCAGGATCTAGTGCAGAGACCGAGTACAGGGCTATGGCTCATAGCTCGTATGAGCTTATGTGGGTCAAGCATTTCTGGGAGGAGTTGAGGTTCGAGGTGAAGTTGCCTATGGATATGTATTGTGACAATCAAATCGCC
>BRYE01000003.1:21125796-21128296 GCA_030159115.1 Actinidia arguta var. hypoleuca | reverse complement strand
AACTCGGAATCTCAGGGGTGATCAGTGTAAAATGGAGAATCTGTTACAAGTTTCAAACTTCAAGAGAGATTATTCTAATTTCTCAAACATTATGGGCGTTTTGTGTATTAACTCGAAACCTTATGAGAGGTCAATGTAATTTACCCAAAAAATTGATGAAAAAAACCTAAGGCTGTGTTTGGATATAGGATTTGGTAAAAGAAAATGATATAGGTAACGAAAAAAGTAGATGATCCAATGGTCCCAAATAATTGGATCATCTAACTTTTTATTTTTCTCAATAAATCGTTAATCCAAATGCAATTTAAAGAAACCAAAAATCCAGTAAAATCAAGCTTTATTTTCTTAAACAAACTCTTTTCCCAAATTGATTCAAATTTTTAGGTTTTCTGGTAATAAAAGCAATGAATTTTTTTTTACTAAAGACCCCCCAAAAAAAACTTCAAAAAGATAAATTATTAAAATAATGAACCTATTATTTTCCTTTGGATTTGGAACAGAAGCTTTCCAATTCTATCCTCAAATGACATTTGATATGGACCATTTTATTTTTTCTTTTACGTGCCTTTCTAGATGCTATGGTCAATAACCCCTTTTGCACCCATCAAATCTCCTCACCTATTTTCAACCTCATGCCATTATCACATTTCCTAGCTTTTGTCCTCCCATGAAACACATCCTCGTTCTTCTCCCCTACCACCATTCTTATCACTTGAGCTATTTCTTCTCTTTGGACCCCACCATCTTTATCTCTTTTGAGATCTTTTGAGAAACTATAATATAAAACTTCATTGATAACAAGATAAAAATTAGAAGATGTAACATCTATAATATAAATTATAATTTATTTTGAATTTTAAATCTATATTTTCTATTATCTACGGTTAAAACTTATTTGAGTGAATCTAACGACTGAAATTTTACATGAGATTATTTTTTTTCCTCATAAAATTATCACTTTCTTCTTCTCAAATGTGTGGGACCCACATAAATTTTAATTCAATGGACAAAAAATATATAAAGTTAGACATATTTTTTACTCATTAAATTATTTTTTTAGTAGAACTCACCCTAAAAAAATTAAACACATCATTTTTTCTCATTTTTTAATTTTTTATATTTAATAATTTTTATTATTATTTATCTTAAACTAGCAATATTTTTTCAAAATCATTATACTTTTTAATTTATTCTTCATTTTATAGTAATGTATCTATTATCTGAAGTTTATATCTTATCTATTTTTTAAGTTTTAAAACTCTAACAAATACGCTTAAGAAGTGATTTTTTTGTGTGTGTAATGCTCGTAGACACAGATAATTTCTAACACAAACAAAATAAAAATATATTACAGTTAAACAATTTGACAGAATTTGACAAAATAACCACCTATGACACGACACAAACAAAGATCTCTTCTTATCTTTGTGACACATCTCATTAAAATTGACAAAGAATAAAAAAATAATAAAAATTTAGAAATACCACATCAAAATACTGCCTTAAATAAAAGCTTTTAGTAAAATAGAATTTTTTTTTTTAAATGGAAGCATTTCAATCATATCATCAACAGAAAGAGAATTTCAAATCCCTAGAGATTTTAAATCTCTATGGATTTCAAATATTCTATATAGATACATTTTTTAAAAAAAGATTTTCAATTACATGAATTTTAATCAACACCTATTTCAAAAAGAGAAACAATGAGAGAGGTGAGGAGAGAGAGACACACACACAAGGGAAGAGAGAGAAGATGAGGATAACGTGTTGGAGTTAAAGTTAAGATGGGTGAGGAGGTGAGAGAATTTGTTATATAGCACATATTTTAGAGTTGTTTGAAATTCATTCATTTTATTTTTGAAATTCAGTGCGTGATTTTCATTGATTTCATCTATTCACCGTCTAAATAACACATTTTAAAATTATTTTTAAAAAAATATTTTGCTTTTGAAATTCAATAAATAATTTTCATTGATTTCATCTATTCACCGTTTAAATATACTCAATAAAATTCGAATAAAAATTCTTTAATTTTAAATTCATGTATTAATGCTCAAATTACATCATATGTGATTAGGGAAAATAGTACTAAAATAATACTTGATCAGACTGGCCATATGAGTTCTATTGTCGTTTTCCGTTTCTGCAAATTAACAATAGCTCCTCCACCACGCCATCAATCTCCTCCTCTCTTTTCAACCTCATGACATCACCACATTTCCTTGCCTTTGTCCTCACACCCTCCCCATTTTTCTCCACTACCACCAACCTTATCCCTTGAGCTATTTCTTCTCTTTGGAGCCCACCGCTCTCATCTCTAGTGACCTCCACACCCACCCCAACCACCTCGACCAACCTAGCATTCAATGGCTGGTCAATCTGCATTGGCAAGGCTATCATTGGAACACCAAAACTCATGCTTTCCAAAACTGAATTCCATCCACAATGACTCACGAACCCACCAATGCTTGGATGACCTAGAATTTTGGCTTGTGGGGCC
>BRYE01000003.1:21118296-21120796 GCA_030159115.1 Actinidia arguta var. hypoleuca | reverse complement strand
CCATAATTAGCTCAAGATCTCGTTCTGAGGTAGAAAAAAAAGATATTAAGTAATTTTCACAAGTTTTCCTAACAAAGTTTCATAAAATACTCAATAAAGCTATTATTTAGAAATCTATTTTTTCAATTGATGAGACGTAATGGTTATAAAAATCTCCAAAAGTTCAAAACTTTCCTCTTTCTTTTTTTTTGAAAAATCCAACTTCTTGTTTGTCAATTTTTTTTCTTCAAACTTTGGCTCATAATTCTTGTAATTGTTTCCTTTCTACGCGTTACCTATTTTCTGAACTTATTTTTAAAGTTATTTAAGTACTTCTACAAAAAAGCTTTAGTAGAATCTATAAATTATTTTTTTAAGATTTGCCAAACATGCACGGAAAAACACAACCTTACTCCTTTATAGCATAGACATCTATATGGCTAATTTTGAGTCAAATTATAATAAAAAATACTTTTTTTCTATTTTATCTTATCAATTTTTAATACTTTTTCTATGCTCTCTATTATACTTCTATTCTATTAATATATATTTTTTATTTTTTATTTATTTTTACACTAACACATTTTCAAAAAAAAAAGAGAATGAAATGAACAACTCAACAAATGAGAGTGAATAGTATATCAATTTGTTGAGGTACTGTAGCAATGTTAAAATATTAAATGACTTTTAACTGCTAACTTGATGCACTGCATTTTTTTAGAGTGTTGTTTCCTAATTTAACCAAAATTCTAGATGAACTAGCCTGATGTTGTGGATTAGGGGTGTTCATGAGTCGGTTTGGGTTGAGTCTGGGTCAGACTTAGAATCGACTCACTATTGATCGATTCTCAATTTTTGGACTTAGAACCGATTTGACTGTCGAAAAGAACCAAACCGCTCGGATTCTGTTCTTCGGTTCTTTGGTTATCAGGTCAAGTTTTTTATTTTTCCTAAATTCTTCACTTCTTTATATAGAATATGTAAGTGCAAATATATGAATACGAAAATTTTCCCAATATCGAACATTTCAGAATTGACATTCTTAATTATTTTAAGACAATAATCCTACTTAATTAATTTTTTTAAGCTCGGTCCGGGCATAGCACTGGGGGGTTTCTTGTACTAACTTAATGCTTAAGATTTTCATAATCCAAGATATTTAAGATGCATGGTTTCTTTATATAGAATATGTAAGTGCAAATATATGAATACGAAAATTTTCCCAATATCGAACATTTCAGAATTGACATTCTTAATTATTTTAAGACAATAATCCTACTTAATTAATTTTTTTAAGCTCGGTCCGGGCATAGCACTGGGGGGTTTCTTGTACTAACTTAATGCTTAAGATTTTCATAATCCAAGATATTTAAGATGCATGGTTTGTTTGAATGTAACCATAAAAATTAAGCTTATGTTGATAATTTCATAATACAACAATGCATCAATTTATTTATAATTGTTTTTAAGAGGTTGTTATAATTAAATGTGATTCAATAATTATATTGCCTTCTATTAAGCATAATTAAATGTTATTTATTATAGTTTAACAAGTGTGTTAAGGTTACTAATTGCCACGAGACTGTTACAAGAGCCAGTTTTATTGGGTCTTGACAAATATGGTGAGTTCCATAAATTCAAATGGGTCCATAGATTTTGTTAATAGTCTATTTTTATGATGCTCTCTCTCCAAATGACTTTTGTGGGCCCTATTGAAAGTTTCCTGTTGACTCACATTAAAAATCATCTATGCAAAAAATTAGTTTTATCAGACGTCTATAAAAAAAATATGTCACAATTATTTGGTTGATAATTTTTAAAGCATATTTTCTAAAAAAAAAAAAGGATTTCCCCATTTTAATGTGTTCCAAATGATGAAATACTGAGATCAAAAATCACATTTAATCTTCTGGTTAATTTTTTACATTACAAGGTTTAAGAACGAAGTTAATAAAATTCAAACATTAGGGACCAAAGAGATGAAACACATACTTTAAAGACTGTTGGTGTGTTACAGATTGCTTATCGATGTCGAATGCAAATGTTTGACATTTTACGATTTTGTCTCGAATTAAGCATTTAGGGATGAAATTGATAAAATTTAAATTTGAAAACCAATATGACATTAAACGTAAACTTTAGGGACCTTAAAGTGTATTTTATTTACCAAAAAGGGCCTGTACTAACTTTTAGAAACCCCATCTAAAAAGTAGCTTTTGCTCATACCATTTACTTTGGGTATTTGTAGGGTTTTAGCTTTTAATTCTTAGCTCGCTTGTGCATTTGTTTGTCAGTGTTAATTGGTCTTTTTGTAATTCCAATAGTTTCAAGGGTTTCCTTTACAAGGCGCTTAAAAATATTTTTCTTTAAAAGAAAAAACCTTAATCAAAATTTGTAAGTGCCAAATTTATAGAAACTATTTATATCAAGATATAAATATTTTTGAATATTTTAAACTATCTCTTATTATTTATTGTTGAAATTCATTCGAGTTAATAAAAAATATTGAGATTTTACCTGA
>BRYE01000003.1:21083296-21088296 GCA_030159115.1 Actinidia arguta var. hypoleuca | reverse complement strand
TTTTACAGGTATATTTTATTTTAAGTATTTTTTTTTTAAACACACATACAGTCCCATGTTAAGAACTCGCTTAAGGCTTTCGAAAACTCTTAGGCGAATCTTGTTTATGAAGAGATTATGAGATTTGGACTTCTTACCATTTTGGACAAATATTTACTTTTTCTATATTTCTCCCCATTTTCGTTCTCTTGCTTTGTCATTGGGTGATAATATTTATACTCTAGTTTATACAACGCAGTCCATATTTTGTTATCTTATTATAAATACATATCATCTATGCTTCCTCTCTTGATTAGTAGGGGAAAGAAGCAAAAGTCATGTACACGTATAAATAAGGATAATTTAGTTACGTATAGTTGGCATAAGTGTTAAGAAAATTATTGTATATTTTATTAATTAAAATAAAAAGTAAATTTTTTTATTAAAAAGAAGAATATAAATATCATTACCCATAATTGTTCATAAAGAATTAACACCATATTAGGACATATATATATATATATATATATATATGATTTTTCCCTAGATATTTTTTTGGAAAGGTTATCACACTTGTCCTTTGACAGACAACTCTATCCACCAATAATGCCCCTCATATATCTCATTTGGTTTTACATTTTTATGAAGTTTTAATATATTAGCATTACATTTGGGTTAGTTGCTAGTATGATATTTATGCATCAATTAATAACCTGTATTATGTGATGTAATTATTGTTATATAAAGCTTTCATCGCTACCAAATATAGTTATTTCTTCTCCTATTCCCTATTCATGATTGATGAAGAAATTCTCTCTCGCCCCAATTTACTTGTCCACTTTTCATATTTAAATGTTCCAAAATATTTGTTCACTCTGAAAAACCCACTACCAAAATATTGGTTGAACTCTCTTCAAGACCTCATCTATTCATACCTCTCAAGACTCCTTTTGTGGACCTAACCTGAGCCCACATTAATGATCTGAACCTTTCACCTCGTAGATCTGGCATTGTAGGTTATCCAAGAAAAAATTAGTTTAATCACATATCTATAAACAAGAAAATAAATCGCATTTTATAAAATAAAATGCGATTTATTCAAGTATTTTTAAATATTCAATGAAGTTATTTTTTTCTCATAAATAACTTTTATTACGAGGTTTATGAGATGAATAGTTCAAATCATCTATGTGAGCTCGAGTTAAACCCCACAAGAGGAATATGGAGTGGTCTTGAGGCAACTGATTCCCAAAACTGTTATAGACTTGCTCTTTTATCATTTTACTTTTGAATTTGCGTGATATTTTCGCTGTTTCAGCTATTGATAATTTTCAAATCATTTAAGAGTAATTTTAGAAAGTTGAAGAACAACAACAATTGCAAACTTGTAATAAAATGTGCTGAAAACAAAAGGAAAAAAAAAGTACATTAAAGTTACAGGTGGATTTAGATAGGATTAAGATGACTCACTTATCACCACTAATGTAGCACACGTATCAAAAAAAAACATGTATATACAAAAGCACGTGCCGTATACAAATTGTTGTGTTGAAAGCACGTGTCACATATCCATGGTCAATCCAATCCAATCCAATTCAAGGTGTTTAGGCAACATCTAAGGATGGCAATGGGGCGAGTTCGTCTTAATTTGTTCCCACCTCGATTTAAAAAATTCTTTCCCATCCCTTCCCAAACTTGTGACGGGTTGGGACTCAAAATTTCATCCCTGCTATTTTTTTTTAATTATATATATATATATATATATATATATATATATATATATATATATATATAAGGATATTATGGTATATTTAAAAAAATAAGGGTAATTTTGATTATTTACATATAATCTGGGCGGAGGTGGGCTAAACCCAAAACCAACCCGAATCCGACCTGGGTTACACTTTCTCCCTCATAACCCGCCCTATTAGAGGCAGGGCGGGACGGGGACCTGACTTTTCGGTGAAAATTGCCATCCCTAACAACATCACATTAGCACCCCGTGTACTATAATGTAAGTAACTCTATCTTTAATATTTTAATAAATGTCTAAATTATCCAGTCTAAAAAAAATAAAAGTACAATGATGTGAAAATGGACAATTATGATACTTGACAAAAGTATTAACAGCTTTATTATAATTTTGCATAATAATGATAAAAATTAAATCACAAAAATCATTACTCATTAAAAACGAATGACTCGTTACGATTGAGTGCAATTATGTTGATGAATATTATACACGGAGTATTAATTGGTTGAGTCTATGGGGTGGGGTTTCATTTAAATTAAAGCAGCGGTCCCGGTTTCATTCAATCAAAAAATGGGTAATAATTGCACTTCTGAACCCTTTGTTTATTTTTTATTTTTGTTGTTAATCTCTTTATACAATGTATTTTATGAGTAATTTTACAACATAATGGTATAAACTCCAACTATAAGAAATTGCACCGTAAAAATAAATTAGAACATAAGATTTTATACTGGTCAGGTATAGAATTGAGGACGGGTTCGGCCCCTTATAATTTATAAAGTATATTTATTTAGGGTGATGATTTTTAGATTTTCCTTTACTTTAAATATACGTTTTTCTTGTATTTATTAGAAGACTCACAAAAATGCCCTTGAGTTTATACATTCTAAATTAATCTAGCTCAAATGTTTAACGGCATATAAGGGCATTTGGATAACTTCATGTAAAAAAAGAAAAAAAATAGAATGTAATTGGATAAAAGAGAAATTACAAAAATCACTATCATTTTTAATATACTTTTGTTATTAGTTTTTTTTATTTACATCAGTCACACTATTTTTTGGCAACTCCATTTTCAAACCCTAACATATATAATCTATTAGTTTTTCCTAATTTATTCCAAATTGAAACTGATATTGACATAGGGCCATTTGAGCATTACATACTCTTTTTCCGTCCAGATTCGTAATAGATATTGATGGAGAGACCACATTATAACTAAATTGAAACTGCAAGAACCTAATTATTTAAATTGAAACTATAAGGATTAAAGAAAACTTTTGGTCAAACTACAGGGACCCATGGTGACAATTCTGCTATAAGTTATATCAGCTAATAGACGCCTTAAAAGTTAAAATGAGTGTGTACACTTCTAACAATAACTGTTTGAGATAAGTATTAAGAAATTTGATATGAATTTTTGGATTTTTTATAATTCATTATTACATAAAAGAAAATTATCATTTCGTAACAACTAACTTCGTTATATACTTAACTCGCCCCCTTTAAATAAAATTTCTAGTTTTGTCCTTGATGTTGGACTAAGTCCATCGATTCATTATAATTGAAAGGCCTATTGTTTCGTTTCTATTTCCAAATGTGTTAATGTAATATTATTAATCTGTATATTGATTTGAGAAATCTTATGATCCCAAAATTTGGATCAATTTTTTTTTTTCTGAATTGACATTGGATAGTCCAGATTTATTTGGTTACGAATTTGAATCATTCATTTAAATTCGATTTTTTTTTTTAATCTGAATTAGGAAATGTAACATTTCTCTACACGTGCTTTTTCGTCCTTTGAATGTTGAATTCCTTTTCTAGACAAATACGGTCAAGTCGTCAAAGGTTTCCGTTCAATTACCAGTTTTATAATGTTTTTATTTTATTTTATTGATGATGATCCGTCTTTCTTTTCTAAACCGTTAATTATGTTTTTAATTTTTTTCAACCAAAAGTCAAAAATAATAACTGCTATAAATCAGAAAGTCAATTTAAAAAAAAAATAATAATAAGAAAGAAAGTCAAATTTAATTATGCTAATAATTTTTAATTGTTTTATGCATATAGAAAAAGTATTAAGTAAATGAAGAAAAAAAAAGAGAGAACATTTTTATTTCTTCGATAGAAATATTGTTTATATCATTAAAATAACATTCGTAGAATATAATATTCTCATTTCTCAGTACCAGAATATAGTACAACGCGTTGAGGTCCAACCCTTGAATCCGTCAATGGAGGGGCCCATCTCTTGCCAGCCACGCATTAAATTTCAAGATGGGGGAAAAAAGAGAGATGGGTAATGATTTATACATTTTGTATTTTGTACTTTATTTTTTAATTGGGTAATGCTGTTGTTATCGCGCGATTTACCCATTTGTTATCGCACGGTCTAAAATGACGTCATTTTAGTGATAAAATATTAAAATGATGTCGTTCAACTAAAAGTACTGCATGTTTAAAACACCAAAACGACGTCGTTTTGGTATCGCGCGATAACAAATGCGATAAATCGCTCAGTGACTGTAGTATTACCCCTTTTACTTATATTGTATAATTTTTAGGTTTCGTTTGGATATTTAGATTTAGAATTTAATAGTTTTAAATTCAGGTCCAAAAATTCGTAGAGTGTGTCTAGATGGCGAATAGACCAAGAGATTTGAAATTAAAGAAAATCACCATTGAATTTCAAGAGAAAATTGAAAGAATTTTAATAAATAATTTCAAGATATGTGTTGTTTGACATATACTTTCACCTCTTCACACATAGCAACTTTGCTTATAACACTTTACTCTCATCTTACTCTCCATTCTCTCCTCCCTCTCCTCATCTCTCTCTTGTCCTTCTCTTTTTTTAAAATAGGTGTTAACTGAAATTCATGTAATTAAAATCTTTTAAAAAAAAATATTCAAATTGAGGATTTGAAATTCTTAGATTTGAAAGCCACGTATTATAAGAGAGTCTTAATAAATATTTAAACTATCCATCCAAGAAGGAGAAATGAGTAACCCTTAGGCTGTGTTTGGATGATCAAGAATTTGATGAGAAAATGAAAATAAAAAAGTTAGAGGATCATGCGGTCTCAAACGGTTGCATCATCTTAATTTTTTTTATTCTTTCCTTTTTTATTCACCAAATTCTAGATCCAAATATTAGGGATTGACTTGGTAGTACCTAAGACTGAGAGGTCTATTTTTTTCAGGTTTGAAACCTTTTATGGTCAATTTATACGGGATTTTATCCTGATTTTAATTATGCCCCTGC
>BRYE01000003.1:21078296-21080796 GCA_030159115.1 Actinidia arguta var. hypoleuca | reverse complement strand
TTCAATGAAATGTCAGCTGAATTAGAGGCGTGGGACCTAACTGGCATTTTTTGTCATTCCTCTGGACGTCATTGTCTAACGATGGGGTTGATTGCAAATGATTCATTAGTTTGGGTAATTGTTTGGGCGTAATGTAATCAATCACTGTTTGGATGACCAAAGTGAAAAAATTAGAATATTTGAAGAGGGTACATTGTAATTAATCCTAAATATTTGGCAAGTAGGTAGCAGTTAGCCGACACATCTTATAATTTTTGTTGATAATGTCTATCACAAACAACCATAAAGAAAAAAAAAACGAAAAAAATGTCCATCAAAAAATGACAAAAAACAATTACAAAGTCAATGGAACGCAAAAAAGGGCAAAAAAAAAAAAAAAAAACTGTTTTCTGTATTTAGAGAACTAAAAGTATTAGACAAAGAGCTACAATTAAGGCATGTTTGGCTTAGATTTTTTTAGTTGTATTTCGGATAAAAAAAAATCATTTCTATTTTGGCTCGTTTGGCCTGTCTTTTGATTAAGCGGATGTTATTTTAGCCTTGTATTTCATGCCATTTGACTTAGATTTTTAATTCAACCCAATAGCCATTAGTGATTTTTTTACTAAGTGATGCTTAAAAATCTAATTTTTTAGTCATCCCAACCCATGAAACATTGATTTTTATTTCAGCTTTTATATTTTAGCTGAAAATAAAAAAATATAATATATGTTAGGTAGTCCAAACGTGACGAAAAAAATAACTATACCCATTACTTCACAATTTAAACTATATCATTTCTAAATTAATCTTAAAATGGATTTTTTTCCCTATAACGAAAACTATATCATTAAAATTTACACTATACCAACTAAATTTTATATTAATTTTATGGGTAAAATCTATTAAAGATAAATATGTTCTTCAAATCGAAATTATACAAGCAAATTCAAACAATGCCACAGTATAAGATACGTTTTAAAATTTTAAAATTAATGGATATTTTTAATTTTTATGCAATATCATGATATTTTTACCATAATGGGATGGGGGATAAGCTTAAAATGAGTAAGTTTTGTTTGTTTCAAGTAGGTTAGAAATAAGGTGGTCCACCAAGAAATTAATGTGGGATGGCTTACGAGGCTATAAAACCTATTAAAAGCTTTCTTATTACGTGCACCTCAAATTTTCTAGGGCAAATTTCATTGACAGACCCTAGATTTTATGCAAATCACATTGTTACCATCTTTACTCTCTAAAAGAACACTGAACTTCCTAACTTTATTTTTTTATGTAATAGTTTAGTTCAACTTTTAATTTTTAGCAAAAATATTTAAATAAATATCCGTTTCGCCACTACTTTACACTTGCTTGTCTCTCCCAATAAGAAAAATGATAGCATCCACCACTCTACTTGAATCTCACTTCCATCTCCATTAAATCCATCATTACCACCGTAACCTCCATTATTCTACTTAAATCCCACATTTAATGGTAACGAAACCCTCCACCACCATCACAAGAGTTGAGTTGCAGGACTCCATGAATTGTGATAAAAGGCGAAAGTTGAAGGTAAGTGGTGATGGTGGGAGTTGGTGGGGGAAGGTAACAACAGTGACAAACGCTAATGGAAGTTGAAGGTTGTTGAAAGGTGCGAGGTGGAGGTGGAGGTGGTGGTTTCTCCCTTTGTTTTGCCCTCTTCCCCCTTTTGATCTCTTGAAAATTGGATGATAAAATAAGGCTATTTTAGTAACTCTATGCTTAAGTCAAATGGTTCTAGCTGATAGGGGATATCAGTGTGATTTTAAAAAGTAAAAGGGGTGTAGTGTTATTTTAAATTAATGCAGGGATGTCAATGAAACTTATCCAAATTTCTAATTGTTACAAGTGGTCCATCAGCCATGAATGGCCTAAAAACTTTGGTCCAAGTCTAAGGCCAATTTTGGAATTTGGTTACTTTATGGTATTTAGTTGGATGGAATGATATATGAAATTGAACGATTAATCTATTAAAATAATTATTCTAGTGTTTGGTTAATTAAAAAGTAATAAAAGTCATTACATTTGGAACGGTCCTTTATTGTTCCATTCAAATTCCATTTCAATCCCCTTTTCATTCCTTACAAAATCAATTCTATTAAATCAAACACTACTTATGATCTTTTATTTTGGTTATTGTTTGGAAATGTGTGTCATTAAATATGAAACATGATATATGTCAAAATATGGCACTTAACACTAGTATCAAAAAGACCAAATCAATCTAAATCAAGAAAAAAGGCATGACAAAGCTATCAGTTTCATTTGTTACAAGAAAAAGTTACATAACACAAAAAACTCAAAAGTAAAGGAAATATTACATTAAAAAATACCAAGATTTGATCCGCTATAATAAAAAGGAAATTTATAAAAATAACCCTAGGATTTGATCTTGGCAAAAAAATTTAACACTGTATTTTTAATTTGGACAAATTAAGCATTGTATTTTAATATGAAAGAATTAAATCATAAATTTTTTAAC
>BRYE01000003.1:21068296-21070796 GCA_030159115.1 Actinidia arguta var. hypoleuca | reverse complement strand
GGCGTATGCAGGCCGAAATAGAAGAAATGAGGTAGGTCTTAATGGGCAATAACTTGAAAATGCCTTCCCATAAGGCAGGTGAAGTGTCATCCGGAGTGAGGGCGATCATGCAAGAGGTTGCGCCTTGGGGTGGCTTAAAGGGCTAGCAAGCTCTGTCGTATTGTGACGAGGCAGAAAGTCAAGGAGACTATCAAATTGTGACTTCAGGAAGACGTAAGGTTCCATTGAGTCGAGATGATTCCAGCTTGGACGTTTGCCATGCTCGGAACGCCAAAAGTAGCAGTGTAGAAGCTGACTTGCGAGAAAAACTCAATGGTCGCTGCGAGATCAATCCTTCCAGCAATAAGCCACGTTAAGGCTCATTTGAGCCAAGAAGCATCACCTTTATACCAAGGCAAAACTCACGTGGGTCCAACACTTCTACAACAATTCCTCGGTTATCTAGTTGCGGATAAACGGTCAAATAAATCCTAGTGGATTTCGACAGTTCGAATGAGGTGATGTATTATGATTTATTTAAACAGTTGAGGTTGACTAAGGCTGATTTAAAGTCGGCCCTAGATCTGTTAGTCAGGTTCAATGCTCAGCCTCATTGACCCTTAGGAACTGTGACCCTCAAAGTTTGAGCCGATTTCAAAGAGCTGAAGACTGAGTTTGTAGTTGTTGACATTCCTTCTCCTTATCGAACATTGATCGAGATTGACTTCACATGATGAAGGGAGTCTCCTCCACACTGTAGTAGGTCATTAAATTTGCCATCCCCAATGGTGAAAAAATATTTTACGGGATCCAAATTGCGAACAAACAGTGCTACCTGGCTATGGTGAGCACTAAAGTATCTATGACAGAAATGCAGTTCGTGGAGGAGGAGAGAAAAGTGCCGAAAGATGTTGCCAGAACCCTCAAAGACAAAGTCGTCAATGACCTAATTTGCTATGAGTTCAATGAGCCAAGCCGAGCTTCAAGATCAGAGAGTAACGTACACGACAAGTTTTCTCTGCCACCGACATGCTTGGGCTTAAATACCGACGATGCGATAGACTAGCTACCAACAACACCCTAGGAGCATGATTGAGTCAATTGCCTACTCGCTGACATAATAGTTGGTGCGTCCTCACACATGTCGAATTGCGCTATAAAAAGGGACAATCCCTCTCTCACTAATAAGAAATACTGACTTTCTCTCTCTAAGGCCAGAGCCAATAACCATTCTCTTGCTCTTTTCTTCTCTCTTCTTTTTGTTCATTAACTTGACTGTCGGAGAGCCACCTCTGAAATAATTTGAAATATTCTTCTCACTATTGCTATCTTGCAAGCTCGGCCGAATAACGTCCATCCACCAAAAACCGCCTATTAATCACCACATTCGATTTTCTTTCGTCCCACTAAACTGTAATAAGTTAGTAGAACTAGTAGGAACTAAATGACTTGACAATGCCTTAAAAAAACTAAAAAATAGAACAAGTGGTAAATGAAAATTTGATAAATGCCACATGATAAAAGTGTTTTTGTCCGGGAGCCGGTGCAAATGCACAACCCTCGCGCGTGCCGTTTCTGTGACCCTACCTCGGCCCCACTAACTTGATATATAGGATTCATTGAGCATGCCATATATGTAAAAAATGATCAAATTACATTTTTATCTAAAATATAGACAACTTATTTTTCAAAATTATACCTTCATTCTATTTTTTTTTAAGACAAGTGTGTTTCGTTCATGCATTCAATTACTCTTAACATTTTGCGTGATAATAAATCTCGCTAAATAAAAGTTTGAGTCACATAATTGGATTTAGAGTAACACATCTCCACCTCTATTTATGTCACGCCATTAAATCTTGTTTTTACCATAATATGAAAAATAATAATAAAAAAAGGAGTTTGGTCTTATTTGTTGTCCCTTCAAGAAATCAATGAGAAAGGGCGTCGATTAGATAGAATCCCCAGTGATAAATCCTAATGGCGTTTAGTTGATAGGAAGGGCCAAACGAATAAGAGAAATTAGAAAAGAGCTAATTACACTGACCTCGCCTGAGGTATCTAACAAATACACTAACCTGCCATATAGTTTCAAAAACTACACTATATTCTTTCTTTTGCTGACAATATACATAGACCTCCTATCTGTTATCTAGCAGTTCACTTCTTTAAGAGAAAAATGTGATATCAACCATTTGGTCTCTCCAAATGAAAAAATTACCAGTCCCTCCATTGTAAAGAAGAAAAATAATAAAATACTCATTATATATTCCAAAAATCAAACATCGTTTTCTTCCTCTTAACATCATAACCATTTTTCAACCGCCACAATATCAAAAAAATCTGCTTTCAAATATTTTTCTTCCTCTTAACAGCTGAATATTTTTAAATTTGCTTTCAAATCCCATCTTAAAATAATTTATTTTTAAAAATTAGCTTTTAGTAGTCCAAAAGCTTTGACAAAACCCCACTAAGTATTCCAATACTAACTTAAGCTTGTACTTATATTCTAAGGGCAACT
>BRYE01000003.1:20961056-20962644 GCA_030159115.1 Actinidia arguta var. hypoleuca | reverse complement strand
AAACTCCCCACATAGGCAACGTGTATGCCTTAAGATGATAATGCAAAATTTTAGTATAATGCCTATATGCTTGACATGCACTTCTGAGGAACTGCATTTTGTTAAATCCAAATTAAGAATGCATAATCAAGTAAGCACTCAACACATGAACAATAAAATGTTGTCCTAGTCGTCAACTTAAAAAACGGAATCTAGTAGTGTATGACAGATTATGATGTGGGGCTGATGTGGGGCCACCTTGCGCCTCCCTGATGCCACCTAAAACATATTCATAACTACACAAATCTGCATACGGAAAAAAAAATACCCAAATGACCAAATCCCAACCCAACCCTACCACCCAAAACCGTATGAATTATAACCCAAAACAAGCCCAACCTTGCCACCGCCACACCGATCTGGATCACCCTGCTACTGCCGCAAAACCTTCTCCAAATCTCTAACCATTGTTGCTCCCGTCTCCTCCCCCTTTTCCCCTTTCCACCACCAGCATCAATTCCTCCACCACCAGCAGCTTGTAAACTCGTGACTCTATGTTGTTTTCCAATCGCTTTTTAAGAACTGCTCCCCAGCCCCTATTTTACCCCACGTGGCCCCTATCTCTTGCTCCTCCGAAACTAGGTCAAGTCCCAATTCGAATTGAGAGACAACAAATGTGCATCCCCTCCAATTTGATGATTACTTAACACAACGAAATAATTCCAATAGGAAGTTTACCACATTCTTGCGGTTGAACATATCAACGGTGGTGACCGTATTCAACTCAAAAACATTGTTAAACCCTATGAAGCACCAACACGCCGCCAAGGTCCCCGTATCCGTGTCCGACACGTATGGAACACAGTCGAAAGGGTGACACGGTAAAATATGTATGGGACACGCTCATTAAATTTTTATGGAAGGACACAGCGGGGTATGTTTTATAATTTTGAAAAATTACTTTGGTGGCCATTATGTAATATTAGAAAAATATTGGAAAAAATTATTAAAAAGAGGAAATTTATCAGTAAATGACATACGTTTTTTTTAAAACCTAGCCTCTCTGCAATCGATCCACCCTTCCAGAGGTCAATCAACCTCCGGAGAACTCCTGTAAGGCATATTCCACCACAGAGGTGTGATTTTGTACTTTTGTTGCTAATTTTTGCATGTCTGTTGCTTATAGTTAATGTTGCTCGCTCTGTCTCTCTCTACGTTTTTTGTCTTTTTAATGGATCGTTTGTTGATTATGTAATATTCGTTAATACGGTTGTATCCTTCATTTTTTGAGAATTGTTGTGTCTTGTGTCTGTGCTACTTAGGTTAAGCCATTTGGGTTCTCCAAATCACCGCAGTCTGGAGACACATCCCAAAAGCCAAGGATAAGCAGAGATAAAAGTTGATGGGGAAGTCAAGTCCTAAAAGACGTCAAAGCGATCGAAGTCGTAAAACCAGTGGGGAATAGAGTCGAGGGTAGCAACCATATTGTCCCAATCGTCGTCATCATGCTAGTGAAGGTATGAAGCATCCACTACTGATGAAGCGCAAAAGCGAAAGAGATCTCTATTTTCTATGTTGATCTTATAGTGGAAGAAATAAGTGTGGCTAG
>BRYE01000003.1:20946056-20948556 GCA_030159115.1 Actinidia arguta var. hypoleuca | reverse complement strand
ATCTCCTCCCTCCTTGTCACCATTCCCTGGCCCCATCATCCCCTCCATGGGCTTCCCTTCTTCTTTCGAATATTTCTTTGTGAGATTTGTGAGCATTGATTTTGGTAATTTGAAAAAACTTGGAGTCCAAGACTTTTGTGCTTGGTCCCAAAAATACTGTATGTTTTATGTTTGGTACATGGTTTATTCCATGAATTACCGGAATGAATTACTCAATACTTCTCTCACAATTCGTTAATTTATAGAGTGTATCTAACACTATTGAAAGAGAAAATAACAAAATTTTAATTCTTAAGAATCCAAAAACAAGTATATATAAAAAAAATAAGATTTTTAAGTGAATTAAAATTATTTTGATACAATTGGGTAAAGTTGAACTAACATTTACTACTATGATTATTTGAATTAATTTGTACCAAATTATTGAAAATAGGACTTCATTATACAAATTAAAACTTGAAATAATAATTGGTAACCTAGGGAAAAAAAATAGTACTTACCGGTACCTTTCCCTTATGACTTTACTGGTTAAAAAATCCTAAACAAAGAGTAACAGTGGATATAATGAAAGATATGAAGATTATGATTTAGTGTAATACAGATATCTCAGCAAATTGTTTTTAATAAATACAATTAGATCCCTAAGGTTTTGAAAACTACAACCCACCCCTTGAGCTTTATCTGCACAAAATCTAAAGTTTGGTCAACTAACATATATTGATGATGCTGTAGATATTCCATTTTGACTTATTATAATTTTTAGTCCAACTAATGGATCATTGCCAAATGACGAAGAAATTGTTCATAGAATTGGATGTTTAATTTGCCTAAGAAGATCCCATTTCTTTTTCTTTATTTTTATGAAAAAAATTAGGGTATTTTAATGAAAAATAGGGTGATTTGCAAAAATAAAGTTTTCAAAAAAACTTAAAAATATTACTCATTCATTTTTTACTTTTAGAAGAAAGTTTTTTTTTTATTCAAGTATTTTTATTCAAAACGCTTAGTCCAATTATTTTTATTTTAGTAACCCAAATCTTTTTACTGGCCTAAATCTTTTTTTATATAAACCCAAACCCTTTTCCCCAACTTGTTTTAAATGCGTTGAAGCCCATAACCTTTTTAAAAATAATTATTTAATTTATTATTAAAAAATTCTCATCAGGAGCCCGAAAAGTCCAAGAATTAATGTTGGATCAAGAAACTTGTCCAAGCCAAGACACGGCAAGGTGGTTCTGGCCACGTGCTATGGCCGGCACCTTATGTCTGGAAGCTTCTGGGTCCTATGTGATTGATCAGCTTCATGAGATATTTCGGATTAACGTCCTTGAGAATTTATTTATTTTTAACTTGTTTAAGTTCATTGAATGTGTAATCCATCTATCCACCTATAAATACTCTCTCCCCTCATTCGAGATTCAGATAAATGAAAGAGGAAGAAAAAAGCTTGATAAAAAAAAGTAAGAAAAAAATAGTTAGAGCTATAAAATATAATAATATTTTTAAATTAGGGTTCTTCGAGATGAAGAATACATTTGAAGAGCTCAAGAAAAACAATGTGACGTTCATCATCTTAAGTTCAATCCTGAGGGCGATTTGAGGCAATCCAACGATAGAACTATGATTTAATGCGATTGAACGGTCGAATAGCACACATCAATTGTAATTTTTTATTCGTTAGTCGTTAGGATCTATAGTTGTAATAAAAAAAATTAGATATTAAGATTTTACCATCGTTCTTCGTGATGTAAGCAAAATTAATAAAATATTATAATTGTTTGTTTTGAAAAAAATGGTAGATCTAAAATCTTTAGATTTTTGTGGTGTTTATTGTGTGTTAACTTTTGCTTAAGTATAATGCATTTATAGCTATTCATGCATAAGAGCTTATTTATTTGATTTAAAATAAATCATTAATGTTAAGTAGAGGCTAACAATATAATTATGCGGAGTGACTTCATAGCACATTTTCACTCGGTATCTTTGCCCCCAAACCCATCTTTGGTGATGAAAGGGACTAATCATAATAATAGAGTCAACATATAAATATGGTTTCCTAGAACTAATAACTAGGTGTCGACTTAAAAAATTTGGACCTCCTACCTTATTCTAGCCAACCAACCAAATAGAATTGACTCTATGGATATTTGATGGATCATTGGTCTATGCACAGTGATTATGTATGAGTGGAATAGGTTTTCATTACTCGTGATTTTTTAAAAAAAAAGAGAATAAATTTTTTTTTTGAGCCATTTGCGCTCATAGTGGCTACTCTACTAGTGAAGTCATAAGTGGGCTAAACTTGAATGCATTTTGGCCCTCACCCTTAAAGCCTCGCGTGTTATGCTTGTATTGAACAACTTCTTGGGTGGGGGTCTCATCTTGGGCCCTTGTATCTCCATGGTATATTAAAAGGGTAGAGATCTGCATCTAGTCAACCACCAAGCAATGTGCGATGATTAGCAATTTAGCATATCTTGAATGGATGGTGCACCTCTAA
>BRYE01000003.1:20923556-20928556 GCA_030159115.1 Actinidia arguta var. hypoleuca | reverse complement strand
TATATATATATATATGTGTGTGTGTGTGTGTGTGTGTGTGTGTGTGTGTGTGTGTGTATTATAAATTTAAGTAAAATTTTTATGTTTTTATATTGGAATATAAACTATTGATTTTGGTGATAATTTGACCTATTTAATTTAATTGAGTCACTTATGGTGTAATTAGGTTTAGGTGTATTTTATTTTGGGTTTATAAGTCTGGGCCATTTTAATTGCTAATATCTAGTGGGTTTGATGTGTTTGAAATGGTGTTTGTGTGAAAGAGTGAGTCATTTACTTTAACCCAAAATTAATTTATTTCCATGTAGGAGTCAAATAAGGCTTAAGGACCTAAAACAAATTTTTTATTTTTCTTCTCTCTCCTCTTGTCCTAGTTTCCTCACATTCTCATCTTTTATTTTTTTTGCTCTATGTTTCTTCCTTCTCTCTCGGGTTTGAGCCAAATTGGATTTCAATCTTTTAAGTCAAGATTTGAGTGAGTTTGAGTGAGATTTAGGAGTGGTCGTTTGGAGAAAAATCATCTACTCAATAAGGGTTTCGCATTGAACTAAAAATATTTGAGATCAGATAAACTTAGAATTTCAGACACCATCTTTTCTCCATCATTTTCTTGGAGCTTTCTTTCATATATTTGAGGTAAAGGGGGTTAACTTGTTGGGTTTTAACATTGAGAGTGGGTCAATGACTTATACTTAGACTATTGAGACATTATTTTAGGTATTAAACTCTATCTTGAAAAACTTAACTTTTGATGAACATAATTTATTATATGAAAAAATGATGAATCTGCAATGCTGGAAATGTTTTGTTTATAGTCGATCTACTGGTAGTTCTCAATTCATTACTGGTAGCGAATATTTTGATTTCGTCTCTAGAACCCTGTCTATCAGTAGTACTCGAATTCACCACCAGTAGTGAATATTATTATTTTGCCTATGAAATCTTGTCTATCGGTAGTACTCAAATTCACTACCGGTAGTGAGTATTATAAGTTGCCTCTGAAATCTTGTCTACCGGTAGTACTCAAATCCACTACCGGTAGTGAATATTATTATTTTGTCTCTGAAATTCTATCTACCGGTAGTACTCGAATCCACTACTGGTAGTGAATATTTTAACTTTAGCTCTAAACCCCTGTCTATTGGTAGTGCTCAAGGCAACTACCGGTAGTCACCTGCATATACACAAATGTAAAAGATTGTATCAATTACATTCAATATTGTGTGTTAAATACTTGGAATTTAGAACTTGTTTGAGAAATGACACGCTAAGTAGTGCCGAATTTGGTACATTAATGTACCCGAAATAATGTAGCTTAGAATAAGTTAACGGTGAGAGATCGAAAAACTTGTACGGGAGGGGAAGCCAAAGCTCTTGACTAATGACCTAGAAGTTGGTCGTATATTGTTTCACATGTTCGGTGCATGATGAGGCCGATTTAGGTACATATGTCATTTAGAATAATTGGATTGATATTTTTGAGAACTGTTGAAAAACATGAGAATTTATTGATTTTAGAAATCATAAATCGGAAAGGTGTATTTGATATGAATGAACGTATTATCTTATTGTATCATGTTTTTCATACTATACATTCATATCATGATTTTGGCTTGATACATCAAGCCTATTAGTAAATCATTTTAAAATAACTTACTTTTACTATTAAATAAATTTCAGGTACCGAGACTTATCCCGATTCTTGAGACACATTGACGCCGTTTGCATATCTTATTTTGAGAACATATTAATATATATTTTGGGATTGTAATATTCTTTTGATCCAGTGTGGGCATTGTCCGTATACTATCATTCATGTTTTGTACTGTGATAGTTCATGGAGAGCATGGTCCTCTGGAAGAGATTATTTATACTTTGAGGTTATTTTTGTTATATTGTTTTAGTTCGATTTTCTTTAATTAGGGTATTTGCTTATGTGTCTGGGTCATGTTTATCCGGGGTGTGACATAGAGAGATTGACTCAGGTATATTTTGACTTATTTTTTTCTTTTTTGTTGTTTTATAGTCAAGGCTATAAAGATTGCAATATTGTCCAATAATAGAATTTTCAAACATCTTTTAATTTAATGAATTGTGCAATTTTATAAAATACTTAGTGAACTGATTGTTGGTTCAAGTCCAATGCCCAATTTTCGAATTACAAAATGTGTTTAAAAGACCCACATGAGCAATAAAAGACCCGAAGGAATCAAGATTAGAACATGAATAAGACCCTTTCATTTGCTAACTCAAACAATATATTTCAAAGATCATAAATTGCATTGCACATTTGGCGCCCAATCTTTTTTCCTAAACAACTACTTACTTCTTTTGTCCCAATTTATTTGTACATTTTTTTATATGTTCATTTTATAAAGTTAACTATTAAAATAATATAATTTTTTTTAATTCTTCATTTTTGAGTTGACTTGACATCTATTTTTTTACTTTTTGATAATTTTAAATTGTTAAATGTTAATTTTGTAAAGTTAAACCCTTAAAAAGTTAGATCCCAAAAGCGACACATAAATTGAGAGGGTGGAAGTATAACTAGTTGCTTTTCTTTTATGAAAAATATTAACCACCACCCAATGGCAGTGGTGGTGGGTGGTGGTTAAGGATGAAAAATTATAAAATTATATATAAAAATGTGCAAGTTTATTGATATGTATAGAATATGTATTAAAAATAAATTTTTTCCCTCTTTTTGTACTTCTTAACCGCCACCCAGTGGCTCGCAGGACGGTTCTTTTATTGGGATATCTCATTGGTAATACTTTGGATTGGTACATATCAGTCCCCATTATTAAAATTCCAACGATATATAAATTGGGAGTCTCCCACTTTGGAAAATAATGTTCAAGTTGGAATGGGTAAAAATCCATCACTCATCAGATCAAGGCTGACTTTGTAATGCATAATGAAAGCAAAGTAGGTTTCTGAGCCTAAAGGTTTTCAAATTTTAGACCTGACAAAATTAATTAAGAAAATACTAAACACAATAAAAATAAAAATAAATTGATTTTTTGAACTAATCAAATTGTCATATACGTATTTATTTGATGGAAAATGATACAATATACACCCCATAAAAAATATACAATTTGTAACCATTGTGTGGTTGAGATTGCGCCACTCATCATTTTTGACTGATCAAATCGGTCATTTTGTAGGTCAACTAGATTAAAATATAATTTAACCACAAATTCTCATAAATTTTATTTTTTGATTCAACAACTTTTTATAAAACTTGTATGATTAATCTATAAGAATTCATAAAAGATTCGTAAAGATTCTTAAAAATTTATTAAATATACCAATAGAATTCATAAGAAATCCATTCATAATAAAAGCTTTCATAATTTTATAACTCGATCGCCACTTTACTTTTTTACTAACTCAAATCATTTTTATAGAAGGTATGAAAATGCTATTTATGTAAAGTATTTAGTAAATGTTGACATAAAAGCAAATAATTTGGCTCAATGATAGGCCCTATCGACTCCCCTCACCTTTCAAAATGATGCTTACTTGAGTTAAAATATACATATATATAAAACATTCACAAAGATTTAGCATCGTATGACTAAGGTTTTCGTTTCTAATACATGATTTTGAGGTATGTATTAAAAAAGGCAATATTAAATTATACTTGTATATTATTACAGACTTGAACCCTAAATTTATAAAAGCTTACTTTCTAAAAACATGGATAAAAACTTGGTTCTTCTGGGCCGAGCACGGATTCAATTAGAAGCCAAAAACTCTCAATTGATATGCAAAAATATTATTCAAATATAGTTACCATAATATTAATAATTTTTAAATATTTTTCTAGAAAGTGATTGTGAATCTCTTGTGAACATATTTTATTCTGTAACTAAATAAAATTGAAGATTTGAAACTATTAATCATATAAAAATGAAATAGTAGTTACATACACGAAACACGTGAATTATAAAAAGAAAAATAACTTTCAAACATGTACGTATAATATTAATGAGTAGCTTACATACCTTCCAAAGTAAAGTAAATTATAAGAAATTTGCAAAAGAAAAAGTAGAAAAAATTAGCTATTATTTCATTTTTTTAATGGGATGAAAAAAAATCAAAATATTGCTTATATAGGAAAGATCATTAAATCCGAGAGAATTTGTGAAGGAGAAAAAAAAATTAAATTTGAATGTTATTTTTTTTTCCTTTATTTTTCTTTCTTTTCATCAAATCCTTCATCATGAAATAACTCCAATCTAACAATAAAAGATTTTATTGATCTTACTAACTATACAAAAGAGCACTTCATAAGTTTCTGAGGCACTTGCAACCAAAAAACAAATCTCAATGATACAAGATAAATGAACAAACACTTGTGCCATATTAACACTTAGAAATGTCTCATATTGACTTTAATTTTACTGATTAAAACCTAGATAACAAAGAAAACTTAACCTGTGAAGTGTTTAAAGAAATATAAAGCTAAGCTAAATTCCATCATGATGTGAGTTTTTAACCTATGTCCAAAAGAGGGAGGGACATACAGTTAATTTTCATGCTATAAGTTGTTATATATATATTGGCTGCTACCTTATTACTATCAAGATCCTATTTTAGAGTTTCCTTATCATTGAATCAATTATGATAGAATTGAGAATATAATAGAGAGTTATTTATGAGATTTGAAATTTAAAAGAAAATATATAGAAGATTCTCTTAAGATTATTTCCAAAACTTGGATGGATTTACATTTTTATAGCATGATTTATGAAAAAGTATTATTATTTTTTAAATTAATTACATTCTTATAAGAATTAACTTGCATCTATGATAAGATTGGGTATGGAAAAGTCTAATTAGTGAAAGAGAATTTAACTTTTTAATTAAAAAAATTATGCATAATTAATTTTGACCAATCAGATACTCGTATTGTATTTTTAAGATTATTGAAAAATAAAAAAATTAGGTTGAGATTTTGAATCTTATAGCCACACTAGGTATTGCAA
>BRYE01000003.1:20888556-20896056 GCA_030159115.1 Actinidia arguta var. hypoleuca | reverse complement strand
GGCGAGGTGAACACCGATGAACACTGTGGGCGAGGTGAACACCTTTCAGTATCGTGGGCGAGGTGAGCACCTTTGAGTTCCATGAGCGAGGTGAATATCTTGGGCGAGGTAAGCACCTTTGAGCACATGGGCGAGGTGAACACCTGTGAACACTTTCGGCGAGGTGAGCGCCTTTGAGCTCCATGGGCGAGGTGAGCGCCTGTGAACACTTAATAAGGATTCGGGGTTCGTAGATGACCTCGTTTTACCTCAGTCAAGAGGGTTTGGAGATGACCTCATTTTTCCTCGGTCAAGGGTTCGGAGATGACCTCGTTTTTCCTCGGTCAAGGGTTCGGAGATGACCTCATTTTACCTCGGTCAAGAGGGTTCGGAGATGACCTCGTGGAGATGACCTCGTTTTACCTCGGTCAAGAGGGTTCGGAGATGACCTCGTGGAGATGACCTCGTTTTACCTCGATCAAGAGGGTTCGAAGATGACCTCGTTTTACCTCGGTCAAGAGGGTTCGGAGATGACCTCATTTTTCCTCGGTCCGGAGGGTTCGGAGATGACCTCGTTTTACCTCGATCAAGAGGGTTTGGAGATGACCTCATTTTACCTCGGTCAAGAGGGTCTGGAGATGACCTCATTTTTTCTCGGTCCAGAGGGTTCGGAGATGACCTCGTTTTACCTCGGTCAAGGGTTCGGAGATGACCTCATGGAGATGACCTCATTTTTTCTCGGTCCAGAGGGTTCGGAGATGACCTCATTTTTCCTCGGTCAAGGGCTGGTAATTGGCACCATCTCGGTATGGGAAAGGTGGTTGGATGGAGCAAACTTCTGGCATTTGTCACACTCCCTGGTGTATTTCGCTGCATCCCGTCCCATCTGGGGCCAAAAGTAGCCTTGGCGAATCGCTTTTCGTACCAGCGACCTTGCTCCTGAATGATTTCCACAGATACCTTCGTGGATTTCTTTCATCACATACTTGGCTTCTTCAGGTCGGAGACACCTTAGGAGGGGACCAGAGAGATCGTTTATATAAAATTCCATGTAGTAGGCAGAACCTTGCAGATCTATGGCGAATTCGGTGAGATTGGAGTTTATCTGCTGGTAATGTACCGTCTCGAAGGTACGTGGCGATCTCATCCATCCAGGTCGGATTTGTTTCTGTCGTAAAGACGGGTTCGGCGATCTCAATGCTTGGTTTGGACAAGAATTCCAACGGTATACTTCTGTCTGATATAAAATCAAAAGTTGAAGCAAGATTTGCTAGGGCGTCTGCTTTTCTGTTTTCCTCTCTGGAGATTTGTCGAATGGTGAACCTTTTGATCTTCTGAGTTAAGCATTTAACTTCATCCAAATAAGCTGCCATTCGTACATCCCTAGCGAGGTAATCTCCCTGAACCTGGTTAGCCACTAGTTGGGAGTCGCTGTAGGCTTCAATTGATTGGACTCCCAATCTTGTGGCGACCCATAATCCGGCGAGAAGGGCTTCGTACTCAGCTTCGTTATTAGTGACTTTAAACCCAATCCGTATGGCGTATTCCATCTGTTCACCTTCCGGGGTTTGCAGAACAAGCCCTGCACCGCATCCATGTTGATTGGAAGACCCATCAACAAACAATGTCCATTTGTCGAGCTTTTCCCCCGAGCTCATTTTCTGAGTTGTGAATCCCTTCCTCCGAGAATTCTAGATCGGGCTGGTGAGTGGATTCGGCCACAAAGTCGGCTAAAGCCTGGGCTTTTATTACCGTCCTCGATTTATAGTTAATATGGAATTCGCTCAACTTAATGGACCATTTCAGTAGTCTTCCCGAAGTATCTGGTCGTTGAAGAACTTGTTTTAACGGCTGATCGGTCAATACGGTGATGGGATGGGCTTGAAAATAATGGCGAAGTTTTCTGGAGGCGATCAGGAGGGCGTAGGCGAGCTTTTCAATCATTACGTATCTGTTCTCAGCACCTATCAGAACCTTAGTAACATAATATACCGGCTTTTGGACATGGTCCTCTTCTTGGATGAGCACGGCATTTACTGCTGTGGGCGAAACGGCGAGGTATATGAACAATTCTTCTCCCGTAGTCGGAACCACAAGCATAGGAGGTGACCCCAAATACTTTTTAAGTTATTGAAAAGCTTCTTCCGACTCTTCTGTCCACTGGAAATTTTGATTTTTCCTTAGGATTTTGAAGAACGGTAAACATCTATCCGCCGATTTGGAAACAAATCGGTTGAGGGCGGCAACCCGTCCAGTTAGCTGCTGGACTTCTCGGATGTTTCTGGGCGAGCTCATCCCAAGCAGAGCTTGAATTTGGTCTGGATTAGCTTCAATCCCACGTTTGGTTACCAAGAACCCTAAGAATTTCCCGGATGATACGCCAAAAATGCATTTGGAAGGATTTAACATCATCCTGTGTTTCCTCAAAATGTTGAAAGCTTCTTCAAGGTGGGCGACGTGCTTTGCTTCTTCGAGGCTTTTAACGAGCATGTCGTCTATATATACTTCCATGGTCTTTCCTATTAGCTCTTTGAACATCTTGTTTACCAATCTTTGATAAGTAGCCCCGGCATTTTTGAGACCAAATGGCATGACCTTGTAGCAATACAATCCTCGTTCCGTGATGAAGGAAGTTTTCTCTACGTCGGGGGGAAACATCTTGATCTGGTGATATCCTGAGAAGGCATCCATGAAGCTAAGAAGCTCGTGCTTAGATGTGGCGTTGACTATCAGATCAATTTTTGGCAGTGAAAAACTGTCTTTTGGGCAGGCTTTGTTGAGATCAGTGTAGTCCACACACACTCTCCACTTCCCCCCCTTTTTTGGGGCGACGACAACATTAACTAACCATTCTGGATAGTGGGCTTCCTTGATAACTTTAGCTCTGATGAGTTTGGCGACCTCCTCGTCGATAACTCGAAGCCTCTCAGGGGCGAATTTTCTTCTCTTCTGGCAAACTGGAGGATTAGCCGGATTGATCTGTAATTTATGCATGGCGACCTGAGGGTCTATCCCCGGGACGTCACCTTGGGACCAGGCAAAAACATCGAAGTTTCTTTTTAAGAATTCCACTAAAGCATCGCGCTGTTCTGCGGCAAGTTCTATTCCGATCATGACGTGGCGATTAGGATATTCCGGATGAATGGAAATTGAGGTAGTTTCTACAAGGGGCTTAGTGTTTTTGGTTTCTCGGGGATCCATCAAGACCACCTGTTCCACCTCGTCCCTCAGAGATTCCATCTCGCCATCGTTGATCGGTAATTGCTATTGGGTATTCGGTACTGGGAGGGTCCCGATCTTCATGGCCAAAATGAAACATTGCCTGGCCACTTTCTGGTCGCCCCGCACTTCTCCCACGCCTGCCAAGGTCGGGAACTTCATCTTCAAGTGGTAGGTTGAGGTTATCGCCTTAATTCCGCCTAGAGTTGGGCGACCTAGAATAGCATTGTAGGGGGAAGGGCAATCAACTACGATGAAGTCCTGCCAAACAGTAGTTTGGCGAGGTTCTGTCCCCAAAGTAACTGGCAATTTGACCCATCCCAGGGGATGAGTCAGATTTCCTCTAAATCCCACCAATGGCGTCATAAAGGGCTGCAACCTGTCGAGCCTTATCTTCATTTTTTCAAATGCGGAGATGAACAGTATGTCAGCCGAACTACCATTGTCGACCAAGATTCTTTGGACTGTAAAATTGGCGATGATGCCCGAAACGATTAGGGCGACGTCATGAGGTAGGTGCAGGCCTTTCAGATCGTCATTGTTGAAGGTAATGGGTGGGTTGACATCGGCCCTTGGCGAGGAGAGGTTGTAAACTTCTACGGACATGTCTGCACTTCTGGCGTGCCTTTTTCTGGATGAATTTGAACTTCCTCCGGATCCAAACCCACCGTGTATTACGTGAATCTCTCCAGCAGTAGGTCGGTTGTCATCGTACCTTCTTTTCGGTGAATTGGGAGAATGGCGATCTCCAACGTATTTTCTTAGATATCCCCTTTTGATGAGGTCGGCTATTTGCTCCTTTAGATGAAAGCAGTCTTCGGTATTATGGCCATGGTCTCGGTGAAACTCGCAATATTTGTTTTTGTTTCTCTTCCGAGGACCAGTCTTGATTTTTGAGGGCCACTTGACAAACTCTTCATGCTTGATTTCTGTGAGGACTTGGGCAATGGGAGCATTAAGCGGTGGCAGCACCAGCTCAGTTCGGCGAGGTGGAGTACGAGGTCGCTTGTCATTGGTCCGCCTTGAGTCCCGATTAGGCTTCTTGTTTCTCCGCTCATCGTCTTTATAATCAGATCGCCTTGTATCAGGCTCTTTCCTCTTATGGTCCTCCTTTCCCCTTCGCCTCTGTTTGGCTTCGGCTAATTCCTCCGCGGCGATGTATTTATCGGCTTTACTTTGAAGTACGGACAATGTCTCTGGAACGTTCTTGGACAGAGAATCGAACAAGGGACCTGGACGAAGCCCCTCCATCATTGCCATGACGACCACCTTGTCACTGGGGTCTTCAACTTCTAATATAGCCTGGTTAAATCGCTTCACATAATCCTTCAAGTTCTCCATTTTCTTCTAGTGGATGGTGAAAAGATGGGACGCGTTCTTCTGCCTGACCCTGCAACTCATAAAATTGGCCACAAAAAGTCTGCTCAGTTCGCCAAATGAATCTATGGTTCCAGGTGTCAACTTTCGGAACCACGATCTCGCTGCCCCTTTGAGTGTAGCAGAAAAGGCTTTACACATGACATCGTCCAAGTAACCCTGGAGATGCATCAGATTTTTGTAAGAATCCAAGTGATCCATTGGATCCGTTTTGCCTTCATAGACCCCGAGCTGCGTAGGCAATTTGAATCTGGACGACACCCTGGCTCTCATTATCCTGTGAGTGAAAGGTGGTTCAGTTTGCCTGATCAAAGCGTCTATAGTTATCGGGGCGCCGGTCCCCGTGTTGATGGCGTCCAGGCGAGCATCCAGGTCCCTAATTTTCTGGGAAGTGGATATATCTTGTTCTTGCTGGGCCCTCCTAGGAGATCTGACCCGCCTCGCCCCTTCGTTTTCCTGCCCTGGCGTCTTGCTGGATGATGACCCTAATGATGGGCTTCCTGGGCTCTCCTCTCATTGAGGGCGAGGGCTGGGAGAGGGACGTCGCCTGTCTCGCCCGGTGCTATGGTGACTCTGGGATACATTCCCTAATGGATGAGAATGACCGAGAGCCGGAGGAGGTGGTGGGCGATTATTTGCGGTGAGGTGCTGTATGAGGGGGGCATTATTTTCGTTCATAATTCTCATCTGTTCAGCCATCCCATGTATCTCGTGATGAAGGCCCTCTAAATTTGGAGCTTGACTAGTGTTAGCCATTGGACGTGTTCTGTTGTCCAAAGGACTGCTAGTACTTGGTTTGGATAATAGTCGACTGCGCAGGTGCATAGGATAAAGAGAACTTTCGTTCCCACAGACGGCGCCAAACTGTTGTGGTAAAAATCTGGGAGAGCAACCAACAGTCAGAATTGCTCCTCGGCCTCGGCACTGGACCTCGGCTAAATTGGGGCGACCTGCACAGCAATGAGCAAAAGTAATCGGCTCCTCGGCCTCGGCACTGGACCTCGGCTAAACTGGGGCGACCTGCACAGTAACGAGCAAAAGTAATCGGCCGGGATGAGGCCACTCAAAACCCCTCCGGCGTAAGGATCAGACCAAGGCGACCAGAAAATAAGGCAGTATGGAGAACACAATAAAAGTATGTAGTGCCTGTGTTGAGCGTACCTTTTTGGGTGTGGGGGAGCGACCTTTATATAGACAGGAGAACTGAGTCGTGTCAGTGTAATATGGCGAATTCTTCGGAAGGATAAGCATGGGATGATATCCCAATTAAATCTGGAGTTCAATCTGGACTGCCAACTGGTGATCACTCCGGAATTATAGGCGACGTTGTGGAGTTGGAGTCTATTGGAAACAGTCCTCTTGCGGAGATGAAACTCTTATCCATATGGACTTTAATCAGGTTAGGAGTCCTGTGATAGCAGATCTCTAAAGGAGATGGGAGTCCTTTTGGAGGATAAGTTCTCATAGAGATGGTCTCTGGCTAGGCTAATTTTTTACCCCTCATCAATGGCCATGATGGAGGGACTTTGTCCAGGCCCACTATTTGACCCTCTCTCCAAAAATGTCCCTACAACGTTGTCGGCACTCCAAAGCAAGGCTGAAAAATACATTACATCAGAAGAGATAGCTGAGCCCAAACGAAGGAAGCGAGGAAAGGATAAGGAATGATTCACCTCGCCCATGGCTTTCACATGTGTTCACCTCGCCCATGGGGCTCAAATGTGCTCATATATGTGCTCACTTCACAGATGGTCTCCATGCATTTCCGTTTTTTAGTAACAAACTTGAGATAAATAATAAAATTTCTCCATTTTATTTTTATCGCCATTATTTGTTGTTATATCACCAAGTGCAGGTTTCATATTGCCAATATCAAGCTCTCATCATCTTCGAACCCTCTTGACCGAGGTAAAATGAGGTCATTTCCACGAGGTCATCTACGAACCCTCTTGACTGAGGTAAAATGAGGTCATCTCCACGAGGTCATCTCCGAACCCTCTTGACCGAGGTAAAACGAGGTCATCTCCGAACCCTCATGACCGAGGTAAAATGAGGTCATCTCCACGAGGTCATCTCCGAACCCTCTTGACCGAGGTAAAATGAGGTCATCTCCGAACCCTCTTGACCGAGGTAAAATGAGGTCATCTCCACGAGGTCATCTCCGAACCCTCTTGTTCGAGGTAAAACGAGGTCATCTTCGAACCCTCTTGACCGAGGTAAAACGAGGTCATCTCCGCGAGGTCATCTCCGAACCCTCTTGACCGAGATAAAACGAGGTCATCTCAGAACCCTCTTGATCGAGGTAAAACGAGGTCATCTCGACAAGGTCATCTCCGAACCCTCTTGACCGAGGTAAAACGAGGTCATCTCCACGAGGTCATCTCCGAACCCTCTTAACCGAGGTAAAATGAGATCATCTCCACGAGGTCATCTCCGAACCCTCTTGATCGAGGTAAAACGAGGTCATCTTCGAACCCTCTTGACCGAGGTAAAACGAGGTCATCTCCGCGAGGTCATCTCCGAACCCTCTTGACCGAGATAAAACGAGGTCATCTCGACGAGGTCATCTCCGAACCCTCTTGACCGAGGTAAAATGAGGTCATCTCCGAACACCGAATCCTTATTATCCAATGCCGGACGTGCAATCACCAATGCCAGAAGTGACCATCACTAGTGCCAGAGGAAATTATGTCGCCAGCGTCAAATGTTACTTTGTCCATGACCAATGGATGATCTCCAATTTTGTTATTTCGCCAAACGATTTGTTACTCGATGATACCAAGTGTTTTACCTCGGCATCTCGAGTAGGGGGGCTACTAATGAGGGGTAAAAAATTAGCCTAGCCAGAGACCATCTCTATGAGAACTTATCCTTTAAAAGGATTCCATCTCTATTAAAAGTCTGTTATCATAAGACTCCTTCTCC
>BRYE01000003.1:20858556-20866056 GCA_030159115.1 Actinidia arguta var. hypoleuca | reverse complement strand
GTGATCTGAGCAGACTGTTCGTCACCAATTTCATAAGCTGTAGGGTCAGGCAGAAGAATGCATCCCACCTTTTCACTATCCACCAGAAGGAAACAGAGAACCTGAAAGATTATGTGAAATGATTTAACCGGGCCATATTAGAAGTTGAAGATCCCAGTGACAAAGTGGTCGTCATGGCAATGATGGAGGGGCTTCGCCTAGGTCCCTTATTCAATTCTCTGTCCAATAATATTCTGGAGACATTATCCGTTCTTCAAAGTAAAGCCGATAAGTACATCGCCGCGGAGGAGTTGGCCGAAGCCAAACGAAGACGAAGAAGAAAGGATGACCATAAGAGAAAAGAGCCTGATACAAGGCGATCTGATTATAGGGACAATGAACGGAGGAGCAAGAAGCCTAATCAAGACTCGAGACGAATCAATGATAGGCGACCTCGTACCCTACCTCGCCGCACAGAATTGGTGTTACCCCCTCTTAATGCTCCTATTGCCCAAGTTCTTACAGAGATCACGCATGAAGAGTTTGTCAAGTAGCCCTCGAAAATCAAGACTGATCCCCGGAAGAAAAATAAAAACAAATATTGCGAGTTTCACCGAGACCATGGCCATAATACAGAAGACTACTTTCATCTAAAGGAGCAAATAGCCGACCTCATCAAACGAGGGTATCTGGGAAAGAATGTTGGTGATCGCCCTTCTCGCAATTCACCGTAAAGAAGATACGGCGATAATCGACCTACTACTGGAGACATTCAGGTAATACACGGCGTGTTTGGATCGGGAGAAAGTTCGAATTCGTCCAGAAAGAGGCACGCTAGAAGTGGTGACAGGCTGCCCGAAGAAGTTTACAATCTCTCCTCGCCAATAGCCGAAATCCACCCACCAATTACCTTCAACAATGATGACCTGAGAGGACTGCACCTACCTCATGACGACGTCTTGGTCGTTTAGCCATCATCGCCAATTTTAATGTCCAAAGAATTTTGGTCAATAATGGTAGTTCGACTGACATTCTGTTCATATCAGAATTCAAAAAGATGAAAATAGGGATCGACAAATTGCAGCCCTTCTCAACGCCTTTGGTAGGATTTGGAGGAAATCTAACTCATCCGCTGGGATGGGTTAAGTTGTCGGTTACTTTGGGGACAGAACCTCGCCAAGCTACCGTTTGGCAGGACTTCATCGTGGTAGATTGCCCTTCCCCCTACAATGCCATTTTAGGTCGTCCCACTCTAAGTGGAACTAGGGCGATCACTTCAACTTACCACCTGAAAATGAAGTTCCCCACTTCAGTAGGAGTGGGCGAAGTGCGGGGCGATCAGAAAGTGGCCAGACAATGTTTTATTTCGGCTATGAAGATCGAACCCTCCCCAGTACCAAGTACTCAATAGCAATTACCGATCAACGATGGCGAGATGGAATCTCTAAGGGACGAGGTGGAACAAGTGGTCTTGATGGATCCCCGAGAGACCGAAAACGCCAAACCCCTTGAAAAAACTACCCCAATCTCCATACATCCGGAGTATCCTGATCGCCACGTTATGATCGAAACAGAACTTACCATTGAATTGCGCAGTGCTTTAGTGGAATTCTTAAAAAGAAATTTTGATGTTTTTGCCTGGTCACAAGGAGACGTCCCGGGTATTGATCCCCAAGTCTCCATGCATAGATTACATATCAATCCGGCAAATCCTCCAGTTCGTCAGAAGAGAAGGAAATTCGCCCCTGAGCGGCTCCGAGTTATCGACGAAGAGGTTACCAAACTCATCAGAGCTAAGGTTATCAAGGAAGTCCATTACCCGGAATGGTTAGCCAATGTCGTCATCGCCCCAAAAAAGGAGAGAAGTGGAGAGTATGCATTGACTATACTGATCTCAACAAGGCGTGCCCAAAAGACAATTTTCCTCTACCGAAAATTGATTTAATAGTCGACGCCACGTCTAAGCACGAGCTTCTTAGCTTCATGGATGCCTTCTCAAGATATCACCAGATCAAGATGTTTCCCCCCGACGAAGAAAAAACTTCATTTATCACGGAACGAGGATTGTATTGCTACAAGGTCATGCCATTTGATCTCAAAAATGCTGGGGCTACATATCAAAGATTGGTGAACAAGATATTCAAAGAGCTGATTGGAAAGACTATGGAAGTATATATAGACGACATGCTCGTCAAGAGCCTCGAGGCAGAAAAGCACATCGCCCACCTTGAAGAAGCTCTCAACATTCTGAGGAAACACAGGATGATGCTAAATCCTTCCAAATGCATTTTTGCCATATCATCCGGGAAATTCTTAGGGTTCTTGGTAACCAAACGAGGGATTGAAGCTAACCCACACCAAATTCAAGCTCTTCTTAGGATGAGCTCGCTCAAAAATGTCCATAAAGTTCAGCAGTTAACTGGGCGAATTGCCGCCCTCAACCGGTTTGTTTCCAAATCAGCGGACAGATGTTTACCATTCTTCAAAATTCTAAGGAAAAATCAAAATTTTCAGTGGACAGAAGAATCGGAGGAAGCATTTCAACAGCTCAAAAAGTATTTAGGATCACCTCCTCTGCTTGTGGTTCCGACCACGGGCGAAGAATTGTTCGTATACCTCTCCATTTCGCTCACAGCAGTAAGTGCCGTGCTCATCGGAGAAGTGGACCGTGTCCAGAAACCGGTATATTATGTTAGTAAGGTCTTGATGGGTGCCAAGAACATATACATAATGATTGAGAAGCTCGCCTACGCCCTTCTGATCGCCGCCAGAAAACTTTGCCATTATTTTCAAGCCCATCCCATTATCGTGCTGACTGATCAATCGTTAAAACAGATTCTCCAATGATCAGATACCTCGGGGAGACTCCTAAAATGGTTTATTGAGTTGAGTGAATTCCATATTGACTACAAACCGAGGACGGCGAGAAAAGCCCAAGCCTTAGCCGACTTCATGGCTGAATCCACTCACGAGACCGATCTAGAAGTCCTCTCGGAAGCAGAGATTCCAAACTTAACAAAAAACCTCGACAACAGCTCGAAAAACAACCTCGATAGCTAGGGGGAAGAGCTTGAAAAATGGAAATTGTTTGTAGATGGGTCTTCCAATCAACACGGATGCGATTCAGGGCTTGTTCTCCAAACCCCGGCCGGTGAACAAATGGAATATGCTATACGGATTGGGTTCAAAGTCACCAACAACGAAGCTGAATACGAAGCACTCCTCGCTGGATTACGGGTCGCCACAAGATTGAGAGTCCAGTCAATTGAAGCCTATAGTGATTCTCAACTAGTGGCCAACTAAGTTCAGGGAGATTATCTCGCCAGGGACGTACGGATGGCAGCTTATTTAGATGAAGTCAAATGCTTAACTCAGAAGATCAAAAAATTCACCATTCAACAGATCCTCAGAGAAGAAAACAGAAAAGCGGATGCTCTAGCCAATCTTGCTTCAACTTTTAATTTCATATCAGACAGAAATATACCCCTGGAATTTTTGTCCAAACCGAGCATTGAGATTGCCAAACCCGTCTGTCCAACAGAAACGGACCCGACATGGATGGATGAGATCATCGCGTACCTCTAGAATGGAACACTACCAGCAAATAAACTCCAAGCTTGTCGAATCCGCTATAGATCTGCAAGGTTCTGCCTGCTTCATGAAATTTTATATAAACGATCTTTCTTTGGTCCTCTCCTAAGATGTCTCCGACCTAACGAAGCCAATTATGTGATGAGGGAAATCCACGAGGACATCTGCGAAAATCATTCAAGGGCGAGGTCACTGGTACAAAAGGCGATTCGCCAAGGCTACTTCTGGCCCTAGATGGGATAAGATGCAGCAAAATACACTAGGGAATGCGACAAATGCCAAAGGTTCGCACCATCCAACCACCTTCTCTATACTGATATGGTGTCAATTACCAGCCCACGGCCGTTCGCCCAATGGGGGATCGACATACTGGGACCTTTGCCTTAAGCTCCATTACAGAGGAAGTTCTTAATCCTTGCTATTGATTACTTCACAAAGTGGGTGGAAGCTGAACCGTTAGCCAAAATCACTGAAAAGAATACGAAGAATTTTGTTTGGAAGGGTATCGTCTGCTGGTTTGGAATTCCTAAAGTTCTCATCTCGGATAATGCCAGTCAATTCGACAATGATGGATTCAGGCAATTCTGCTTGGACCTCGCCATATCACATCATTTCTCCTCGCCTGGTCACCCTCAAGCCAATGGCCAAGTAGAGGTCACTAACAGAACCATCCTGAGAAATTTGAAAACGAGATTGGAGAAATCCAAAGGAGAGTGGGTAGAAGACTTGCCGAACATATTATGGGCGTATCACACGACTAGCATGATTCCTACTAGTGAAACGCCTTATTTCATGATTTACGGAACTGAATCAGTGATACCCGTCGAAATCGGAATGCCGAGTTTTAGGACTTCAAATTACGACAAAGATAGCAACGAAGGCGAGCTAAGACTCAACCTTGACCTCCTTGATGAAAAACGGGAACAAGCAAGCATACGCCAAGCAGCTTACAAACATCAAGTCGCCAAATATTTCAATCAGAGAGTCAAACACAGGTCATTCTTACCTGACGACCTAGTTCTACGAAAAGTTACTCTATCCACTAAAGAGCCTAATGTAGGTAAGCTTGGCCCAACATGGAAAGGCCCTTATAAGGTCATCAAGGTATCTAAACCAGGGACTTATTGGCTAGAAGATATGAACGGCAAGGCACTCCCCCATCCATGGAACGCTGAGCATCTGAAAAAATATTTCCAATAATGTTCATTGAGCTTGCTTGGGCAAAATAATTATAACGATTCCCAGATTATATTTCGAGTAATGAAACTTCTCTAGTTTATTTCAATCATCGCCAATTGCAGGATGGAGATCGCCTAATCAAGAATGCCGGTTCATTGAAAGATGACGGAGGCATCTTGCTCGCCTATTCAAGAATGCCAGTTCATTGAAAGATGACGGAGGCATCTTGCTCGCCTATTCAAGATCGCCAGATCATCGAAAGATGACGGAGGCATCTTGATCGCCTATTCAAGATCGTCAGGTCATTGGAAAATGACCAAGGCATCTTGGTCGCCTATTCAAGATCGCCAGTTCATCATTTGATGAAGGTATCTTGATTGCCAATTTAAGGTTGCCAGATCATTGGAAAATGATATCTCGATCTCCTATCCTAGAGCTAAAGTATTTTACATCGCCAAAATTGCCAAAAAGTAATGCATTCAAAATTGCAAAGTAAGAAATCGTGACATTTGCATTCAAATTTATATTTAAATTACATTTTACATTTATGATAAAGGGGAGGGTTGCCATTGCCTTGAGGATCTGCGTCGCCCTAAGGATTCGCATCTCCTTTTTCAACTATTTCTTCCTCGCTTCCCTCCCCTTCTTTCTCGTCCTCCTTGGCAAGCAGGTTAAGATCGAGACGCATCTCCTCCAAGTCTATGGCGAGGTCGGGATGATGATGGCGAAGCTGTAGTTTACAGAAGTCAAACCCTTTGCCAAAATACTTCGAAGATGAAATTTCAACAGCCTCGAAGAAATCTGACGAGGATTTAAATTCCTCAACAGCCAGCTTTCTGGAGCGATCAACTCTTTCCCTCAGATCCGTAATCAAGATCCCTGCCTTTCCCAGACTATCGGAGAGGTTGTCTCTTTCATCCTTAAGTTTGGCAAACTCATCGCCAACCTGTTGCTCTCGAGCTCGCGCCTAGGCCAGTTGCTACTCTAGATCGGCGGATAGCTTCTGAAGACAGGAGACTTCGGTATCCAAAGAGGTAGCTCACCCCTGTTGAAGGGATGCCTCCTCGATGGTCTCCCTACTCTTTACCGCCAAAGACGATCCGAATACAAGCGCCTGCTACAAACAACACTAATCAGATCAAACCGAGCATGTTTAACTAAGAAAACAAATAGAAGTTAGTATCAAAATAATACCTGGTCGAGAGCCTGAAAAAACTTTAAAGCCATCTGGTTTAGCGAGAGCTGCCCCACCTTTTCTTGATCCGTGGGAGGGATTACTCCTCGTAGGATCTTCTTAGCCACGGAAGGGCTCCCCAGAATGGAGGCCGTTGGACCAAGAGCTGTACCTAATGAGGGCGAGCTCCCCTCCCCTGGTCTAGAAGAGGTGGCCCTAGGATGGCCTGCCGGACCAGACTTCTTTTTGGGTTCAGGGGTAGGGGCTTGCCCTTTGCCCTTGGAATCATCCACGGACTTCGCCTTCTTGCTTGGCGAGGTGGGAGGTTCTTCCACCGGGCGCTTCTCGCCAATGACCACTCCCTTCACAGGAGCAGGAGCAGATTTTTTGGAAGAACTCTCACCTCGGGCTTTCTCCACCCTCTCGCCGAGCTTCTTTAGGCTAATCCTCTTCGACATAGCTGCAAAAATAAAAAACAAAAAAGATATATATCAGACATGTAAAAAATAATCAACAAGGATAGTAAGGATTTATACCATCCAATTAAAGCTCGGGAGTAGCTCGGAATCCGACCAGGATTCTGATGTCGAGTCCGAGCTCGATCCCAAAGCTGAATAAAATTCTAAGATATGGTCTCGAATTTTTCCCCTCGACCAACTTAATAAAGTTAGGTCGAGAATATGAGGAACAACCCTCTTCAGTTCTTTCCTAACAGTCCCTAGATATTTTATTGAGTCCTCTCGAGAGTGGTCGTCTTGAAGGTGTTCACCACAGAAAAAGCGGGACTCACTCGCTTCACCTGACGTTGATGATGCTCGCGGATGCTCGCCCTCTGTTCCTGATGCCATAGAACCAGGCGAGCTGAAAACCCGATGAAAGGCCTTGATTTTGAGAAGCATGGGGACCATGTAGCGCCCATGTTCCGCCATCGATTGTGAAATTTTGTCATAAAATTCCTGCTCGTACGCAAGCAACGTGGGCAACTCGTTGCAGTGTTTATCTGAAAAGAGACCCATGTTAATACCAATCTTATTAATCAATAAATCAAAATTGACAAAATAAAAACCGACTTGGAGTTCTCCATGACCTCGGAACCCGTGGTACTCCCTCCCGAGGTTCTTCATCAAAGAGCTCCCAGCTATCCCCAGAGGCGAAGAAGAATCTGCTTTTCCACCCCCCCTTCACATTGCTGCGGTATCCTCCGAGGATAGTTCTCTTGTACCTCGCCTTGACATAGAGCCACCCTTGGTCCGGTTTAGGGTTATTATTAAGGGAAAAAATGTTCCTAAACTCGGAAAGAGTCATCGAATATTTATGAACTTGCCACAACGACACAACACCGACGATACTACGCCACGCGTTGAGGACGAGCTGGGCAGGACAAATCTTATAAAATAGCAAAATTAACCTAATTATTAAAAGAATGGGAAAACAGAGGCCCACAGGAAAGGCGGCCTCGTAGAAGGCTACCTCGCCAGGGCGAGTAGAAAGAATGGTTTCATTCTCCTCAGGAAGTCTGAGCTGCACGCCCTGAGGAAAGGAATAAGTCTCCCTAAGCAAATCTAGCTCCTCGGGAG
>BRYE01000003.1:20841056-20846056 GCA_030159115.1 Actinidia arguta var. hypoleuca | reverse complement strand
CCGACTCCTTCTTCGGATGCACCACGGTATAAACATGAAGCGGATCTGCGACACTAAAGGCTAGGTCCACTTGGCACATCAAAGTGTCAACTGCGAGCATAGTTCAGACGAAGTTGACAGAGACTTGCATGAAGGTGAGGTGTAGCGGGCCATCACTCTTTCAGCATTGGGCTGATAAGGAACCAAAGCCCGACTTGATGGATCATCCAGGTATGGACCAGGATATGGTCCCCATTGCCTTCAACCAGATTTGCATCCTCGTTGGGCACAAAACATTCTATATGAACGTCTTTAGGAATGTCGTGGTCAATCCTAAACTTGTTTAAAGTTGCGTTATCATGAACCAGCAGCTGATCTCGGTTCAACTCCATGTTCTGAAAATAGGAACAAGTCAATTAGAATAAGCTCAGCCAGACAATTGTGATGAGCTTTTAGGGGCAAAGTCATACGAGCCCGCTATAAGCACCAAGCTTTGCCCCACAAGGGCTAGCTATTATATCCTAAGGGACTACTATCAACCCCCCCCCCCCTCCTGTCTTGAACCTTTTTCGGCAATAGAGGGGCCTAAGGGACAAAACCTTAATGCCAATGATTTCATCCTATATGGTAACCCGGACTCGTTTCATTAGGGAAAACGGGTTAAGGACGATCCAGTTTACAAAAACTCAAAAAGCATAGAGCTCCAGTAATTGCAAACAAGCCAAAGCCTAGGAACTCGAGACAGGCAACAGAAGAAGCAAAAAAAAATCACAACAGACCCAAGGAATCAAAAATAGAAACGCAGGCAAGAGCAAGGCAAACCCCAAAATAAAAAACTACCAAAGCCGAAAAGCTACAGAAAAGAACGGAGGTTAGAAACTTACCAAAGACTGAATTCAGAAGATCTGATCAACATGAAGATCGGAGAACGATCACCGGCAATTGGAACGGATGGGTCAGGTAATGGGACGACAACAACAGACGGAGAGCATGCACTTTCTCTCTCTAGAGTGCTCTCAAGGCTCTATGAACAGTGATGAAGGAAGGAAGACAAATAGACTCCTGTAAGGAAGATGAAGAGGCAGGAAGGCAGCCCAAACGTTTCCTTGGTGGCGCGTAGTCTCATGCGTAGGAAACCGTCCCCACGTTTGGATCGTGATGTCGACAACATGATGACAAACTATCAGCCAGACCCTAGGACCATGGCTAGATCAGCCGCCTACTCACTGACACAACAATCAACGCGTCTGAGCACGCAGCGAACTGTAGTCTGTCTAGTGACACGACAATTAGTACGTCAAGACACGTGCCGAGCTATGCCATATAAAGTCAGTCTTTATTTTTTTTAAAGGCACACGAATTGAGTCCTGATAAGCACGCGCGCGCACACACACACACACACAAACTCTACAAATGTTTTTTGGTCGTTTAACTTGATCGTCAGAGAGCCGTTTTTCAAAAAATCTGGCAATCAATCTCACTTTTTTCTGTGTTGCAACTGGGCCCACGCCGGCTGGTGACTGAGTGCAACCACTCACACCGCCTTAGGACCGCCGCATGTGTTTATCCTCAATTTTCTTCCTCTCATCTATTAAACCCACACTCCACAGGTAATGTTAGGGTTATATAGAGAGAGATATGGGTAGGAGACATAGGGACAAAGGGTAGATTTGGTATCTTCTTAATATTTGCTAATGATGTCATTAAACCTCGTTAGTTGCCTTAACGCCTAACAGGTGACTAACAGATGGCGATAAATGCGATTCAATATAAAACGTTATGAGGTGGAATGTATTTTCCATATGGTGGGGGGAAACCTTAGGGAGGTATTTGTAATTTACTCTAATTAACAAGTTAAAACTTGCATTTGTTAAAATTTAGTTTAAAGATAAATTAATAAAATTACTTATTTTTTGTTAAAAATAGTATATTAATTTAAGTAAATTGAAATAAATCTAAAATCAATACAAGAAATCCATAATTTGACATATGTATGGGAGCAATAAAGTGGATTCCATGAAACCAATGGTTAAACATTAATCGTACTACAAATTGGCATAAGACTCGTACGTTCCAGATTTGACATAAAATATTGCGAGATGCTATATTTGGCACTAGTAATTTTCTTTATCTATGGGTATTACGTAAAAAAAAATTTTTTTTAGGCGGACTCGTTTGAGTTTTACAACCTAAAAAACAGATAAGAAATATATTTTATGCATATACAAAGAGACATATTTTTACAAAATAAAAAATAAAATTAGAAAGTAAAATAATTTTTAAAAAAATATTGCTAGTTTGAGAAAAATAAGGAGAAAAGAAAGGGGGATTTCAGATTTTTTATTTGGTGGGTTCTACTAAAAAAATAATCAAATGGCTAAAAAATATGCCCAACTTTATAGGTTTTTTAACCATTAGATCACAATTTATGTGGGCCTCACATCTTTGAGAAGAACGAAGCGATATTTTTTTTTGAAAAAAAAATAAGTTTAAAGTAAAATCTCATTCATTGTATTAACTCAAATAGATTTAATCCGTGGATAGTGAAAAATAATTTAAAAGATTCAAAAATATTTGTGTCTTCTATTATAGGTTAACCGGTTTCCATTGGTATGTATAGTTAGATTACTTGTAGGGGTGTAAAAATAGGTTGCCGGCCCGCAAATCGCTCGAAACCGGCCCTAAGCCCACCATGCTGAGCTCGAACGAAGCTAGCCCCGTTACCCATATATGTCCGGTCGGGCCTACGCTAGGGGTTGAGACCCCAAACCCGCTCAAAAACTCGGCACTTTGCTTGAAGCTCGCACGGTAAGAAAGAGAGAAAAAAAAGGTCAGAAGCCCAAACCATGCCCAAGCCCAATTCAAAACAAAATTTGCAAATTTCAGGCCCAATCCACTAGAAATGCCAGGGTCTGAAGGAGCCGAGCCCAAGTCGGAGTATGAGCCTGAGCCCATGGTCCAGACACTCAGGGGCATTTGATGGGTTTTTTCGAATAGCTCCAGTTAAATTCCCGGGTCCAGGACTTGGCTAGAGTCCGACGAATTTTGGGCTAAGCCCACTCAAGGTCGAAATTTTTTTGGCTGGATCGGGCTGGGCGGCCGATGCCAAATTTAAGGCCATATTAAATTAATATTTTGGGGTAAATTAAAGATTGGGCAAACTTCATTGTGCGCCTTGTAGTTTGGGTCATATGCAACATACACCCTTTAATTTTTGGACCAAAGTGCACCTTTAATTGTTATTAATAGAATTTATAAATTTACTTGAATATCGTATTCTTTTTCGTCTAATCTAATGCACTAAACCCACACCATAGAAGTATCAACAAATCTCTCACGCAGCCACAACCAATGGAACCTCCACCTACATATATGTAACTATATATATAACTACATCAACACCAATTTCTACTCCATATATTTAGTTTTTTAATGAACTTTTAATTTACATTTTCCAAGGGCATAACCTAAAAATCAAGGAAAAAGATTTCATTTTATTCATTTCAAATGTCATTTTATAACCTAATGACGGTAAACAAACTAATATTGTCATGAAATGAGATTCAAGATTCATCATTAGAAAGTTTCGTGGATCAATTCCAATCTCAAAAAACGTTTTGTATTATGTACTTGTACATATCGATATATGATTGTGGGTGAAGCCATGTATGACCGAGTCAGGTGGTCAATCGCACGCACACACTCCTCCAAAATTTTTTAGGAGAATCTTGAAGTTTAGCCCCATGAAGTCTTATTTTCTCTATTTTCTTTATTATTTTTTATTCATTAAATTCATGAACATGCAACAACTTTCTGTCTGGATATGACATACGTAGATAACAAACGACGACTTTAGTTCTTTTAATCATTATAAATAAAACTCTCATGTATAATATATTCAAGATTTAAGAGGTCGTCGGGTCTGTTCTAGACATTACTTGCTTACTAGCAATTCAATTTCATTACTTCTTTTGATCATTAATTACAAAAGTGTACCTTTATACTTGTAATTATACATTCTCACTATACAAGAATTCTGGCTCCGCCGCTTGATTAATAGTTAACTACCAATAAAAGCGACTGGGCCTAATCTTTTCTTCAAAAACTTGATGATTTAGATGCCCCATAAGAAAGAAAAGGTTTGTTTTTCAAGTTCTAGGAACCGTATTAGATATAAAAAGGGGATGAATTGAAGATGTATAGTATAGTCCAGTAGAAATAAAATATGATTTGAATGAGATTACAAGTGCTAATCTGTGGTACCATCAAGGGGTTTAGTGGAGTTTTGTACATTACGTAAAGTAAAAAAGAAATGGTGGCTATGTGGATTCCACTAGTGTTCCCAAAACAAATGTCTAGATGTGCCTTTTGTGAGCAAACGGTCTACATTGTATGCAATGTGGAAAAATATATACCACTTGTTGTACTTTGGTGAAAGAAGTGGTAATTACGCAATCTCCACTTGCCTTTTTGAGTAGCGTAGGGTTAATACCTTTTTGCACTAAGCATGGTTATTGTGTTTTAGGGAATTACTACCATTTCTTCACTGATGCATTGTAAAATCCTTAGTGTAATAATATTATGGAAGTTTAAGAGAGGTAGGTGATGTAGAACTAGTGCTTTGAAAATTTCTTGAATTTATTGGATTGGCAGAGAGCAAAGAAGAGATTGATTTGTTGACCAAAGGCATAAATATAACTTTTGGACGACATTAAAATAAGTGATCTGTTTAAACGGTATTTGAAATATCTATGAAGCACGGACACGTCTAAATGGGTGTTGTATTCATGTTGGACACGCCTGAATAGGTATTAGACACGCCACGTAGTGTGTCTTAATTTTTTTTTTAATTTTACCTACCCACGTGAGGACATGGATTGGACATAGACATTTTAAGACATGTCTGGGTATTTTCCTCTTTGTCTCTCTCCGAAAAGCTTTTATTTTTCATACATGATGATACTTTGTCATGTGCTTTGTGGCTTTTTTTTTATGCATTATCTGGTAACTAAGTTATTTGT
>BRYE01000003.1:20748556-20751056 GCA_030159115.1 Actinidia arguta var. hypoleuca | reverse complement strand
GCAAATACAACATGGGGACTTCACTCGGATGAAATAAAGAGCTACGTTAAAGGAAAACACATAACATTGGATAAGTCAACAATTAGAAAAATCGTGGGAATTAAAACGGAAGGAGAAATAGGTAAGCACAGCGTGACAAGGAAAGACCAGATGCAAGCGGTTTATGGAAGTGATGTAAATCTGGCTGCCCAACCGACGGCCAATACGCTGCCTCTTGAACTGAGACTAGTTCACCACTTTATATGTACCATTCTGATTCCCAAAATGGGAAAATTTGGGTATGTATCAGATAGAGAGCTGTTTTTCCTTTGGGCGTATGTCACTGGGTCAAAAATCGACTTGGCCCTGTTTATTTTAGATCAAATGTTCAAAGCCACCATTAAAAAGGTGAGCTTACCGTACGGGATGCTCTTAACGCGAATTTTCAAATACGCACAGGTTGACTTAGACGATGAGACTATTAGAGTTCCTAAGCCTGTGAGTGATGAATACAACGAGAAGACTCTTAAACGCATGGGGTATGAGTTGATAGGGAATAAGTGGATGCCAAAATCGACCAAGAAAATCGAAACAGGTGGCAGTTCGAAGGGGAAAGAAAAAGTGAGGGGTGAGGACACTAGTGAAGAGTGAAGTTTTGAAAGCGATATGCGTTCTTTCATGATCCAGATGACTGAGTCAATAACTTTATTACATAAGAAAGTCGACAATATGGGATTCCGATTGGTTGTCTGTGAACGGAAAATTCGAAACCTCTCGAATATGGTGAGCAAAGGCAAGAAACCAATTAGTGAAGACTCGGACGAAAAGGAGGAAGACAAAAGTGACGAAGAAAGGGAGAAAGATGAGGAGCAAGAGAAAGAGGAAGACAAGAAAGAAAGCAGCAATCCTGATGAATCCTCTGAAACTGATTCGGACGCTGCCCCACTTATCCGTCGCACAACTCAACGACGTTATAGTACCAGAAGATGGGAGATGCGATCAAAATTCAAGAATACTTTAGATACAGCTTTAGAGCTATCTCCATCCCCATCTCCATCTCCATCTCCAGCCCCCTCCACTCCTACTCATAACGCATCGTCCACTTCGCCCTCTCCTTAGTTCTCTGTGTTTAGTTGAGTAGGAAAGTTAGTTGTTGTAATCGAATTATGATCTAATCTGTTTTGAACAAAATGCTTGGCAAATGAATTATGTTCTATGTTCTATGAAGTAATGATCAATAGTTTTATGTTCATCGTTTACAGATTATGTTTATGGCATATTGATTATGGCCGATGAATTGTGGGAGTTATGGAATGCATGCGTATGATTTGTCTTAGTCGTGTGATTCTGAGTTTAACACATCGTGCATAAGACCCTGTGTTTAAGTCTTAAAACTCATTAGACCTCGAGTTATAATTTGTTAAGCTATTCCTTTTCGATAAATTGACAAAAAGAGGGAGAAAGAAAAGGAGAAAACCATGCAAAAATTACACAATGAAAGAAAGAAAAGGAGAAAACCATGCAAAAATTACAAAAGAAAGGGGGAGATAAGGAAGAGGACCTTTCATTACCTTTCATTATGTTTCCTTATGTTTTTCTTCACGTTCAGGTTTTGTCATCATAAAAAAGGGGGAGATTGTTGAATCAAGCCTCGATTTCGATGATAACAAAACCATTTATGTGTATTTAACTTGTTTACTGAGTATGCAGCGATTCTCAATTCATCTGATCAATGGAAGTTCCTTAAACACTTTTCAAAAGAAAGTGTCGACACCATGAGCCCAGAAATCAATATGATCAAATCCGTTGAAGACCAAGAAAACTCATTAATCTGGATTTGATAAAAGTAAAAACAGATTATCTAAATCCAAGGAATGAATTCACAAAGAGATTAAACCAACTCAGCGCTTGGATTATCAAAGAATAGATAAAAAGTATTCTGCATGTAAGTGTCGACACCAGTAGTACAAGTGTCGACACCAAAAGTCAGTAGCCAAAAACCAGAATCTGAAGGAAGAAGTGTCGACACCATGTATCGACACCAAATGTCAGTAGACTTTCTGGAGATCAAGTGTCGACACCATGTATCGACACCAAATGTCAGTAGAGGCTATCTGAAGACTTTTGAAGAACAAGTGTCGACACCTAACTCGACACCAAATGTCAGTAGATTTTCTGGAGATAAAGAGTCGACACCATGTATCGACACCAAACATCAATAGCTGCAAACTGAAGATTTTTGAAGACAAAGTGTCGACACCTGAATCGACACCAAATGTCAGTGGACCTTTTAAAGACATAGTGTCGACACCATGATCGACACCAAACGTCAGTGTTCAAATTTCAGAAGTTCTTGAAGAAATGTGTCGACACCAAGATCAGCACCAAATGACAGTAAGTAAACTGAAGCAATAAGTGTCGACACCTGTATCAGCACCAAAAGTCAATAACCAAAAATAGATTTTCTGACGAGAAGTGCCGACATCAAGAACAAAATATGAAAACCCTAATAACAAAAGCA
>BRYE01000003.1:20736056-20738556 GCA_030159115.1 Actinidia arguta var. hypoleuca | reverse complement strand
TTTATCTATTTAAATATAAAAGTTTGTTTATAACAGTTGGTCAGGATTTTTTGTAGTAAAAAAATGGTTAAAACGCTATAGTTAAGTTTTATTGTTTAAAATAGTAAACTTTATAGAAGTTGATTTTTATTATTTTAAAATGATAACAGTGAAATTTTAATATTTGACTTTTCAGTGAACTTTCCAACAGTGAAATTTATTTACAGAAAAGTTCGCCCAAAAGTGGCCTTAGGCCGCAAAAGGTGGTTGCTGAAGAGGGTAGGGATAATGGGAGTATAGTGAGAAAGAAAAAAAGATATAAAAAGTACAATGTATTTTTATTCAGTATAATAAAAAAGAATTTTGCTTTTAGATTTTTGTGGCATGTATTAAATGTGCCAAAAGATTAGTACAATCAATCTTGGAGTGAAGCGCCTTAAAAAATTAGAACAAATTGAGAGAAATTTCAAACACCCAATTGCAATTTTGCTTCCAGCCCTAATTTTATTGATTTTCCAAATTTTGTCTAAAACCTGAACCAAAATCTACTACTATACATAGACCGAGTTACACTAAAACAAGTGAGATCAATTGATCTCATTAAAAAAAAAATTACACTGTTATTTTTAATATAATTTATCATAATTTTAATTTTATTTTTATAAAAAATTTATAATTTGTCTTAAATTCTACAATTTTGACATCGCTGGATATAAGTTCTGACAACTTTGACCCAGTTGAATTTAAATTTTGCCAATTTTGATCCCATAAAAAAATAATAATTTATCATAAATTATATAAATTCTATAATTTTGACCCCGTTGAACAGAAATTCTAATAATTTTAAACCTATTAAATATAAATTTTGACAATTTTAATATCACTGAAACAAAGTTCTGGCTCCGCCCTTCCATCCATATATGTATGTATGTGAGTGTGAGTGTGAATGTGAATGTGTGCATCTATATGTACGTATGCATATATATATATATATATATATATATATATAGAGAGAGAGAGAGAGAGAGAGAGGGAGGAAGGGAGGTGCTATTTTAATTATAATCTGGGGTGATGCTCTAATGGTGGAAACAAAAACACAGAGAGGGAATCAGAGAGTTGAGTTTCGCCAGAAGGTCGATAGCGGCAAGCATCGCAACATTTGTGCCGAAGAAGAAGCTAAATGATGAAAAGAACAATAAAATCATGTAGGCTTTCACTACAATACCTCGCCAGGAATGGCCAGGAACTGTAGCTCAAAACCATCTTGGTGAGGCAGAGACAGGGCTGTTGGAAGGCGTTTTTCAGCAACTCTTATTGGCGATTTTGACCTAACACGAGTGATGGCGATACTCTTGGAGATGCTCTTAGGTAGTAATTAATTTCATTCCATCCCCTAGACTATTCGTCATTTTATTTATTTCTATTTCGTCGCTAAATTATCAATTTTTTATTTTTGATAACCTTAATCCTGTTGAATATAAGTTGTGATAATTTTAACCTCATAAAAAATAATAATTTTTTATAAATCCTATAAATTTAATAATTTTGATCCCACTAAATATGAGTTCTGATAATCTTGACCCTGTAAAAAATTAATAATTTATCATAAATTCTCTAAATTTTATAATTTTGATTCCATCGAACATAAATTTTGATAATTTTGATCTCACTAAATTTAAGTTCTGACTCCACCATGATACGATGAATCTTCTTCTCCACCTCCTTCCTATAATCTTTCTCGTGCACTACTTCTCTCCTCTAACTATTGTCGCCCTTTACCACTATGACAAACGTTTTGCTCTAAACGAATCACCAATTACATACACAAGGCAATAAAAATTTACGTGATTCGATTAATGATGCCTACGTCTACGGAGAGAAATAAATAATCCACTAATCAAACGAGATGATTACAAAAAGAGGATATCCACTCAACCTCTCTTGTCTTTCCTCTTTCTTTTTTCTCTACTCTCAGCCAACTCAACACAATCTCACACCCCAATTTTCTCTACAGAGAAAAGTTAAGATTACTAAATAAGTTTGGGCTTGAGCTTGGACCCAAATATACTATTTGGGCTTGAGCCAATAGTAGGTTGGACTTAACACAAACACCATTAGATCCATGCTACGGTGCTAGTAACCCACCTTCATTTTCTCACTTCACACAATAGCCCCCGCCCCTCTCCCTTCCTCACTTTTACCCCAACACAATGTGCATATATACGTAGGCGAATGTTTATATGTATGGTGGGTACTAATGAACTAGTTTGTGGACAGTGAGTGAGTGGATTAAAGGTAGCAGTAAAACTTCCAAGTATGATATAAGAAATACATAATAAGAAGATTGAAAAGAAGATAAAGAAACAAAAAATAAGAAAGAAATTATGTTACATGGGGAGAGTTGTTTTGTTATAATAAGCCAAACAAGCGGGGAGTAAACATTAGTGCAATGACAGCGTTTGGGGCCAATAGTAACTCCGTCCATGTTTGGCATAGCTTATATATTTTAATTTTGATTTTT
>BRYE01000003.1:20723556-20726056 GCA_030159115.1 Actinidia arguta var. hypoleuca | reverse complement strand
CTGCCAATTTTGCAATCAAACATGGCCTTGCCAATGAAAGAGTGGGCTTTGAGTATTTGAAAAAAAATATGGAATAAGATTTTTAAAATCCAAATTACACTAAATATAATTTACCATCTATATCTCTTTCACGGTATGATTATTTATTTTACATTATATACTCGTATAAATTTAAAAGTCATATAAATATTACATTATGTAGTCATAGAAATTCCGTGTGGCATTAGTTGATGAGTACGAGGTTGGTTTAAAAAAAATATTTAATATGTAGACAAGCTAAGGCAAGGTAGGTAGATGATAAAGATTATAGAAACTAAGGCTAGTAATTTTGGAAACATTATTTTGTGATAGCTATATGTGAACTGTATTGTTGTTCAAATTTCAATTCTTTGCATTTAGGAGCCTGCCTTGCGTGCATGTGATTGGGGCATTGGTGATGGTAATACTAAAAAATTTTAATGCTGTATAAAGTTATAAACTAACCGCTATTACAAACTTTTTTCACTCATTTAAGTTGTGCCTTTTATATCATAGCGAGACAATCCAACGGTGGAAATCTAGATCTAAGGCGACCCAACGGTGGAAATCAATATCTAAGGCGATCACACGGTGGAGATTGAGATCTAAGAAAATTCAATGGTTGCAAGCACGAATCAACGGTCTTGGTTTTCAGAGTTTATGGTTGAAGCCAAAATGTAGAGATTAAGATCAAACTGTCATTATACTGATGTAATGAAAAAATTAATGAAGCGGCGTAATGAAACATTTTTTTAAGAATGACAGTAGATCTAAAATCTTTAGTTTTTTTTATGGTATTCTATGTGTTACTTTTTTGCACATGTATGATGCATAATTAATTATCCATGCATAACACAAGTGCTTGATTATTTAATTAAAATAAATTCAAACTGTTGACTAAATATTAACCATAGTGGCTGGGCTGGTGGGTGCCTAACATCTTTTCACTCAATACCATAGCCCATAGACCCGTATTTTTGGATGAAAGTGACCGTGCCTATATAAGGAGTTCGTATATAATAAGTTTCCTATGACCTATAATTATATGGTGATTCCAAAACTTGAACCTGTTGTCCAAATTTTATCTAAAAAGGAAATTGACAGTATGATTAATTTATGAATTGTTAGTTTGTTCACAGTGATTGAATATGAGCGGAATAAATTTTTTTATTTTATCCAAAAATGTAAATGACATGTATATTGTTAACTTAGATAATTTAGTATTTCTCTTACTTTATTGCACAATAACTTAGATGTGTATTGATCTTGTAGTAGATATATGTTGAGCCTTATAGTGGCAGTATTGCATATTGAGCTCGATAGTGAGATTATTGTTGTTGCTGCTTATCCATTGTTATTGAGATGAATGTACCGTTGAATTATCCAATTTATATAAAAAACTTGGCCAATAACTCAAAAATAATTTTTTTATTTTTCAAAAAATCATAATGCTAAGAATACTCTTTTTATCTCTCACTCACTATTTTCTCACTTTTTTTCTTTCTATTTTTAAGCTCTCTTCACCATCTCTTTGAAGAATGAAAGGGTTTATTTTTAAGTAAATTTGATGTACAAGGTTCAATGAATCTCACATTTTTTAGAGATTTGATTTTTTAAACTTGTCTATCCGATGTAGTTTGGTTTCAATCTGAACTCCAAAAGATCAGAGATCTTATAAAAAAAATTTGCCCCGCTCTTCTAAAATGCCGGTCCAGCACACTGGGCATAGCATGCCGGTTCGACAGTCTAAATTTACCCACAGGCTTGTTTGGCTAGGTTTTTTGTGCTATTTCCTATTTGGGTTAAATTCATTTTAAAAATGGAAAAGTTTAGGCTTCAAACTTCTAAAACCAAAAATGGTAAAGGGACACTGACTTGCGATTTCTTCTTCAGACTTAATATCATCAAAGAACAACCATAAAACTTAATATCCCAAAGAACAAAAAGTAAATATTCTCAAATTACTGAGTCCACTGGTTGTTTATATTTTTCACACTTTGCAAGTTATATTAAAATTTGAGAATCATGTTATATGTTGTCAACATATTGTTCCATGAAAACAGGTGAATATTCCCGTATTATCCCTTGTTGGTCCCAAGGGACGGAGGTTAGCCGAAAGATGGTTATCGGTTCAAGGACATAAGGTGACTCTGCTTTTTCAAGAAAAGAAGGGGTAGAGAAAATGCCTCGAGCCAATGTTCGAGTACCAGGCGCTACGGGGCTGAAGTAACCCATGCCATACTTCCAAGAAAAGCTCGAACGACCTTCAACAAAGAGTATCTGTACCCGAAACCGACACAGGTGGGTAGGTAAAGAATACCTAGGGGCGCGAGACAACTCTCTCTAAGGAACTCGGCAAAATAGCCCCGTAACTTAGGGAGAAGGGGTGCCTCCTCACAAAGGGGGTCGCAGTGACCAGGCCTGGGCGACTGTTTTGGGCACACTTTGTAAGTTATATTAAAATTGCACTGTTTGTTTTCGA
>BRYE01000003.1:20698556-20701056 GCA_030159115.1 Actinidia arguta var. hypoleuca | reverse complement strand
ATGCTTTGAATAAAAATTGTACACTTATATAAAAATTAGCAAAATTTCACCGATTGTCCCAAATTTTAAGCACTTGTAATAAAATTTGCACTAATTGAGATATTTTTTGCATGGGATGTATACCAAAATTTGCACAATCGTAGAAAAGATTTGAATACTTGTATACTTGTACCAATTGTAGCAAAATTTAAGTACTTTTACCAATTGTACCAAATTTGTATACTTGTATCAATTGTACCAAAATTTATATATTTTTTATTTTACATAATTTTATATTAAACATGGATCTTAATTAATAGATCTCGATGAGAACATTCCAAAAATATAATTTTTATTAAAAATAAATATTTATAATAAAAGTTATATTAATTTAAAGTTTCAAACAGAAAAAATAAAAAATAAACTCCACATTAGCATTGCCTCATAACCTTTTTGAATTTTTTAACAAATACAATCACATTCCTTGTGGTTTCAGAAATAGTAGTAACATTTTTCTAGAGCTCATTTTTGTGCAAAAATAATAAATTTGTCATTTTATTTCGACATGACCTCGGACCTGCTCTGCACCATTCCCCTAGGCTTGTATGATTAGGTTATTGGCCACTATACCCTACTGTAGTTTGATTATTTGGGCTTGTAGGAGCCTTATAGCAGAATCCCCGACGTCATTTTCCCCTTGAAGCAACCGGCCTCACCTTTTCCCAGGGGTGCCCTTGGATGACCTTTGAGCATCAGCAAGTAGTTTATTCCCTTTCTCACCCGGAGTTTTGGGCACGAGATGTTGCTGTCGTCGGGTTTCATGACTGTTGGAACCGTGATTGCTTTGAGATGCCATAAGAGATATGTTTTGCAGATGTCTATGGTCGATTTTCCATAGATGACTCTAATTGTGGGGGTGTGAATAATAGAAATGAAAGAGAGAAAATTGAAGATAAACATTTGCGGTGACACATCAACGGTTGGTGGTTGCTGTTGGTAGTTGGATGTAACTGCAACACATGAACAGTGAGAAAGGCCATCGAAGATGTCCCGTGACTGCTCTCCGACGATCTAGTTAGATGACCGGAGAAAACAAATGTATGGAGAGAGAGAGAGAGAGAGAGAGAGAGACTGTTGTGTCAGTGAGTAGGCGATTGACCAAGCTATGCCCTTAAGGTACGGTTGGTAGCTAGTCTATCATCTATCATATTAGGGCTGCTAGAGGAAAGCTCGCCGTGCAAGTCACCTTCTGTTCCTCAATGTGTCTAGGGATCGCCGCCAACCGTTGTGTTTCGACTGAGTTCCGATGCAGAGAGATTCTATCGAGCTTGCTATAGAGTGACAGTCTGATGGCAGTGCTCGCCCTAACTCGCTAGAGCTGATACTTAGTATTTTGTCCCCTTACATAAATTAACCTACATTCATTTATTAGTGTTTGCTTAAAATCCCATCGAGTAGACAAAGCCAAACTGATAGAGATCCAGATATCAAATGCGTACGTAATTTAAAGGCTATATTTTTCACGGGATTATAATTATAATGAATTACCAAGATGGTGGGGTTTGGATAGAGGATGGATTAACATAAGCGTGTCCCTTCAGTCAGCAAGCCAGATTATTATAGGCCTCTGTCATGCCATGCACAACCTTGAAGGATGGATCCAAACGTAATTAAAGAAACAAAACAAAAACAAACTACTCGTCAAATAGAAAATCTCAAGGTTACTAATTAAGGGCAGGTTTCATCCGAAAAATTATTATACATGTCTAGCTAGTAGTAATTAATTAAGATAACTGGTAAGAATGGGGAATTAATGGATTCTTGAGCTTCTTGAGTTCTGTCTAGAATATGTTCCATATACATATATAAAAGGCTCTGCATGCTAAATTCGATCAAGCTTTAGTGAGCGAATATCTTGAGCTTCTTGTTCATGTTCAAACAACCAGTTATATTTTATGGATGGGACTTGAAATCTTTAATTTGAGAGTTCCATGCAAGCTTCAAAAGTGACTTCTACCATTGGAAGAAGGAGGGATTCTAGTGAAATCAAATACTACAATAGAAACAGATCAAGATGATTGGAGACAACCAAATCATTAACTACCTTACAGGATCGGACTAACTCCAAATTAAAAGCAAGCAGGTCTATGAAACTTTAGGTCTTTAAAATACTTTTATCCAAAAAAATACTATAGTAAAAGGAACTTAGATGGTTGGTTAACTTGTTAAATGTTTGGATGCGTGCTAAAGAGGCATTAGGACCAATAATGGAAATCCATGAGACGATCTGTGGAGTTCACCATTGCGGAATAATGATTCGAAGGCATTTACGCTCTTGGCTGGCCTTCAATGACTAAGGCCGGATAGCATTGAATATGCAAAGGGATGTCAAGAATGCATGCTTCTTTTGAGACTTAGTTATTATAGTTACCGCCACTGCTGAATTGCATTTAGTGGTAAAACTGAGATTGGCTGTTTACGGGATGGGCTTTGGACTTGCTAGGAAAGATGCATCTTCCCG
>BRYE01000003.1:20626056-20631056 GCA_030159115.1 Actinidia arguta var. hypoleuca | reverse complement strand
ACGTTGGCACCAGTGAGAACGATGACAATAAAGACGAGTCAACAACAAAAAACGAATGATTTTTTTTTCTTTCTTGAATTAAAAAATATTATTATTTCAAGAAATTCTCATGCTATGCATATTTTTTATATATGTGTAATTCTTAGAATGATAAATTTTCTATTCTACGAAATAGTTGAAGAATGATTAATTTATCATTTTACACAAAAAAATAATTTAATTGAAAACATAGTGAACATAAAACATATTTTTTTATTTATAATACATTAATTTTTTATTAATTTTTTTATTTATAATACATTAAATTTTTATTTAAAAAACAGAGTGAGAAATTTATTATTCAAGACAACTCAACCCTCAAGACCTAGATATGATTTTTAAAAAGGGTGAAATATAATAACTTCTCTTTAAGTTTGTCTTTAATACACAAAGCACCCTTAACATTTAAAAAATTATAATAACTTCTCTTGAGATTTGAAACTTGTAAAATATCTTCTCTAAAATACACTGATCACTTCTGAGATTTCGAGTCAATATACAAACCACCTCTACTGATCACCCCAGGGGGCTTTGTGTATTAATCTGGAACCTCAAGAGTGGTCAGTGTAATTTTTCAAACGTCAGGGAGGCATTTGTATTAAATGCAAATTTTAGAGAAAATTATTGTAATTTCTCAAATGTTTGGGATATTTTGTGTATTAACATGAAACTTCAGGAGCTGGTAAGTGTAATTCACCCTTTTAAAAAAGTAAGATTTATTTGAGTAAAAATCCAACCCACAAGACTTGAATTTAAAGCTTCATAAGAGAATTATTTTATCCCACCCCTCATCCTAAGATAAATAGTCCCAAGATTGGCTTACTTCCGAATTATCTTGCTATTTTGATTCTAACCGTTAAAAATAATACTCAAATCTTATTCTATATTTATCTCGTTCTAACTAAACATAGTATAGAAGTACATATAATTTAATCTCTTATTCCTAAATATGTGAGACCCATAGTTTTAAGTAATCATATAGTACTAGTTAATTCCTTGTTTTTTATTCCCTTCAATCAAATTTATAATTTCAATAGCGCACTATTTAGACTGCTAGATCTAGCTATTATTTGAATGTTGCTCTAGTCTCTCTCCTGATGGGCCCCACAAGTGACTTTAGATTTTGAATTTTATAAAAAAAATAGAAGAAATAGAATCAGATAAACATTGCTATAGTTTAGCAATTTAACACCATTCATTGCTTGATTACGGCAATAACTAGTGATATACTTGTAAAAAAAAAAAATATCATTTCTTGAGCCAAATTTGGCCGAAGAAATGACTAGTTATTATTTGGCTGCAAAATTAAGGTGCCACCAATTTAATTAGGATTTTGCTATAATCTTAGTCAGAACTTTATTAATAAACAGTGTAATTGATCTTCAAATTAGTCGATCTTACCAAGTTAAATAAAAAAAATTAAGTTGTCACTAAGAACTTCAACTTCTAACTTTCTAAATTCCAATTTATACGCCCATTCCAAATGGCATCTAGTTTTCTCAACACAAGGTTTCTCATCATGAGTTTTATTATATTTTTTGGATTTAGGAGTTTTCAAGGAAATGAATATGAAGCCACTAGAATTTTTCTATGGGGAATAAATGAGAAGAAGTAAACCTTTGTTGACAAAGATATATTCATTTTCTTCTCATTCTTTCAGAACATCAGTTTCGTTTCCTTTATCAACAATACTACGTATTCAGAATTTTTATCCAGAAAAATATACATAATATAAAACATACTATCTAGATTCTTTCTAAGTATGATTTACGTGACACTTTCGATTCTACATCGTACTCTTTTATCTTCTGGATAAAATTCAATGAAAGTAGCGTCAATATTTATTTTTTTCAACTTTCTTTTTTCTCCACAATGGATTTTACATGTTTTCTAAACCATTTTTATTACATAGATGAAACATCATAGTGAGCATAGCACGGTTTTGGACCAAGTAAAACTTTCACACTCACATGATCTCATTAGCTTTAGAAACCATATAAAACAAGGTTTATAAAATACGAATTTACAAAGAAACCTCCTTAGGTTTGAATAAGCAAGCCACCAAATTCCATCACACACACATCAGCAAGCACAACAGTCCATGAGTCCTGTCCAAAAATTCATATAATTCAAATCCGGTTGATTCATATTTCTCGGAACAGATTTGGACATTCAAATTTGGTCTAGTTTTTGAACTCGATCTGAGAAATATTTATAATTTTTTCTCTCATTTAAAAAATTTCATACTTCTTTGGGGGGATTTTGGAAAAGAAAGAAAAACGGATCGAATTGAATTCGAATTAAAATAACGGAAAATTAGGCATAGGTCTGAATTCGAATCTTCGCAAATGTGATCCAAATCTAATCCATCGAGAGGCCTAGGTGTACATGATCAATTTGGATAAGGCCATTTTGAAATAACTGTACTCTCTTTAAATAATAAATTCAACAGGTATGCCAATATTTTATTGGATTAGGTTGAAATTTGAATAGAATAATTAATTTCTATTGCCGGTTTCGATTATGCAGTTTTGTGTTTTTTAAATCAATTAATGGAGGGGACCAATTCAGTTTAACTATTTGATATTTCGCAAGGACTAAACACGGCAACGGGTGATTCTATTAGGAAACAAAAAGTCTTTCTAGACTATTTTTTTATTTTGATAAATTTTATTAACTTTCCTTAAATTTTTTGATAAATACAGTCACTTTTCTATATTTTTAAAATAATACTAACATTTTTTACTTTTGAAATTATTATCCTCTCTTGAGCTAATTTTTACATGAATTTATTCAAGTAAAAAAACTTATTTAGTGAACTTTTTTTCAAATTATATGATTTTTTTTTATATTTTCAATTAGATGATTTTGAAATTAGATGATTTAGAAAAGTATTAAATTTTGATTAAACAGTAAAAATAATCCACTAAAAATAAAAAAAATAAAAAAAATCAAAGCAACTGTATAAAGGTTTCCCTTGAAAAGAAACACGAGGCTCGTCGCCGTGTGTGGTGGAAATGGGGAAATACTAAGTGTACAACATCCATGTACAACAATTATGTACAACACGCCAAAACGACGTCGTTTTGGTGTTATAAACACAAAACGACGTCGTTTCATTTAGCCGGCAAATGTATCGGCTAAATGGAACGACGTCGTTTTGTGTTTATAACACCAAAACGACTTCGTTTTGACGTGTTGTACACAAATGTTGTAAATGGATGTTGTAACTCTAGCACGACTCGTGGAAATGTGCGGGCATGCCGGGACTTTTTTGTCCCAAGTCCAGAGGGATTGCTAGGCTACACGACTGCAACGAATCTAACTTCTAATCGGAGTGAAAGTGTGTGACCAAAGGGCGTGGTCACAATTGGTTGGTTTTTTACCTCGATGCGAAGACTTTACTAGTTCCTAGGCGCATAAAATAATGAAAGTGTGGAACTTTAAAAGTAAAAGATAAGAAATGAAAGAAACAAGTTAATTGGATATTGTGTCAAAATATGGTAACCATAAACTCCCAAAAAAACTAGCCCAAACATGTCCTTACTCTAACATCCGAATTGTTAAACTTATAGAAATCACTTAAATGATTATCTATGCTAAGAATCAAGTTAACTGAGTATTGGTAACCACATGATCAATTAAATCATTATGTCCGGATAAAAAAAATAATTTCCGTAATAAGTTGTCGAGTTTTTAACTTTTTAAAAAAAAAACAAAAAAAAAATAGCATTACCTTGCACGTCATTTCTAACATACAAAATTCCAAATTTTGTTATAATAACAGAATTTAGGCATGTAGTAGACCCAGGTTTGATAGTTTGGGTCAATTTGGGTGAGCCCTATCCGGGTTACGTCCTTGTATTGCCTATACAAATCAAAAAAGCCAATGTGACATACACCATATAGCATTGACTATAGACATATATGCCATTTTTAGTCCAAGTCTTTGTGTAATTGTTCTGAATTTTCCACACAATGAGTCCCCTGGTACTTTTCAGTACTTTCAGACGCGGAATTAGAGCATCTCCAACAATAATTCATATTCTTTTTCTAAATTTTAGTAGGTCGACCAGGATATAAACATCCATGTCAGATGTCTATGATAGACTTATAAGACGGGGCAAGACACTTTTAACTTGGCACTATCTTTTAGACATAACATCCAAATAGACAAATCAAAATGAACAATAATTATTCAAATGAGATATTCGTAAAAGGGCAACTATGTATTGGGCTAAGCCAAAACAAATAATACCTTCAGATGAACTTGACAATGCATATTGGGCTAAGTCAAGACATTGTTTTTTAGGTGTATTTTTTTTTTTTTTTCAGAAAACGTTGATTTCATCAGTCCTAAATGAACATAATCTAGCGGATTGCTTGAATTACGACCAGAAACTCTAGGGTTCAATTTATTTGAAAGTAATACTATATAATTTAATTTGTTATTCAGGTCAAATTAAAAAAGAATAAGAAACTTCATGCTTTATAAAATAGGAGATTCTGTATAAATGGTTGGAGAAGAGAGATCGTATGACTATTTAAAAAGAGAGATTTTGAAGTCGACCTCCAATGAAAATCCAATGTGCTCAGCAAAAAATGGCCTCTCGAAAAAAAAAGTTGCCGATATCTTCACGGCGTTTGTATTTGAAAGTTCAAACTTCAAACCACATTCTATAATATAAAGTCCTCATCTTAGAGAAAAAATAAAAATAAAACAACCCATAATCCATTCATATACTATTTATTAATGGAAAAATAATTTCACTAGGGATTTTCACACTGTTTTTTTTAATTATTAACAGGGAATACTCACGCGACCCGTGTGCATAATTAGTTTTTGAAATTGATTGATTTTATTTTTTTGTTATTTTATTTATGTAGAAGTTATGATGATCATAAAGTAATTATCAGCAGTTATTATGAGGAGGGGTATTTTTGACATTAAAAAATGTGAG
>BRYE01000003.1:20606056-20611056 GCA_030159115.1 Actinidia arguta var. hypoleuca | reverse complement strand
GCAAATTCTTTTTCACCTCCAGGGATAGTTAGGAGCTTCCTGATGATTCACCTCGGGAAGGAGTGCCAAGAGTTCCGAGATCGTGGAACATTCCAGGTCGGTTTTAATTTCATTAGAAATCTTAATTTATTTATTAATAAAATCCGAACTAATATTCTATGGTATCTTTCAGACAAACGTTGCAATGATCCGCCCAAGTTGCTCGGGTATGAGCAGGATCTTTTCGACGAGATTTCAAAATTGGTGGCGGAACGTGGGCGCTTTTCAATCCCCACGCTCCTCACATCGAAGTCATTTTGTCGGGTTTTTTGCTCTCCCGATCCTATGGCATCTGGGACTAAGGGCGAGGAGCCACACGGACATGCGTTGTCAACGTTGTCGGGCGAAGCGGGTGAGTCTCGCCCTTCCCGTGGTGAATACATCCAACAAGTCAGCCACTCCTGAGATGAGTCAATAGAATACCTAAAGACCCTTAGGAAGGAACTGAAGAGGATTCTACCTCATATCCTCGACCTGACTTTGCTAAGATGGTCGGGGGAAAAAGTTTGAGATCCCCTTTTAGAATTTTCTCTGTCTGACTCGGGATCAAGCTCAGACCCGATATCGGAATCCTGGTTGGATTCTGAGCTACCTCCCGAGCTTAAATCGGATGGTATAAATTCTTAGTCTGCTCTCGTTGTTTATTTTTTCATATTTGATATTCGTCCCTTATTTTATAACTTGACGAGAAGGTGGAGAAAGCCAAGGGTGAAAGCTCAGCCAAAAAATCCACTCCCGTTAAGGGAGTGGTAATTGGCGAGAAACGACCAATGGATGAACCTTCCATCTCGCCGAGTAAGAAGGCTAAACCTGGGGACAGCCCTAAAGGGAAGGAGCCCGCCATCGATCCTGAACCCAAAAAGAAAACCTCTGGCCCTGCTGATCATCCGAGGGCCACCACCTCTTCGAGGCCCAAGGAGGGGAGCTCGCCCTCACTAGAGACTGTCCTCGGTCCTAGGGCTTCCATTCTGGGGAGCCATTCTGTAGCTGAGAAGATCCTCTGAGGAGTGATCCTCCCTCAGACCAAGAGAAGGTGGGGCAGCTGTCCCTGGACCAGACTACCTCTAAATTTTTTCATGCCCTTGGCCAGGTATTATCTCGACACTACCTCGACTCTTTATTTTATCCTTGTTAAATGTGCTCAGGTTGTTCTAAAAAGATTTGTTTGTAGCAGGCGCTCGTGCTCGGATCTTCCCTAGCGGTCAAGAGCAGGGAAACTGTTGAAGAGGCATCCCTTTAACAAGGGTGAGCCGCCTCTTTGGACAATGAAATCTCCCGTCTCCAGAAATTATCTGGCGATCTGGAGCAGCAATTAACCGAGGCCCGAGCTCGGGAGCAATAAGCCGGCGACGAGTTCGCCAGACTAAAAAATGAAAGAGACACCCTCGCCGATAGTTTAGAGAAGGCTGGGATTTTAGTGGCAGAGTTGAGGGAAATGCTGGGCCGATCCAGAAAACCAGCTGTCGAGAAGTTTAAATCCTCGTCGGATTTCTTAGGGGCTGTTTAAGATGTTGCCTCAAAAGTATTTCGGCGAAGGATTTGACTTCTACAAGCGACAGCTTCGTCGTCATCATCCTGATCTCACCATCAACTTAGAGGAAATGAGTCTCGATCATGATCTGCTTGTCGAGGAGGACGAGAATAAAGAAGGGAAGGGGGCAGATAAAGAAACTGTTAAAAAAGGCGATGCAAATCCTCCTCCCTCGTAATAATTTTTTTTTTTTTTTGCGATGTGTAATTGTACTTCAATGACTATCATTTAATATCATTTTAGTTTTGGTGATGTGTAATTGTAATTGAATGATCATTTTGGTTGTGCAAATTTTGTTCGTACCGACGTAAATTACTTAGCATTTTTAAATTACAATGCCCCTCCTTTTTTTTTTGAATTGCATGGCGATCAAGATGTCTTGACCGTTTTAAAACGGACTGGCGATCTGGAATGTTTAATTTTCAACTTGGTGACCAAGATACCTCTGTTGCTTTAAAACTAACTGGCAATCTTCGGTGCGACGATCAAGATGCCTTCGTTTTATAACGAGCTGGCGATCACGATCTTGGCGACTTCCAAAAGACGATCAAGGTGCCTCCGTCGTCTTATAACAAGCTGGCGATCAAGATCTTGGCGACTTCCAAGATGGTGATCAAGATGCCTCCGTCGTCTTATAACGAGCTGGCGATCTTGAATACGACGATCAAGATGCCTCTGTCATTTCATAACGAGCTGGCGACCAAGATCTTAGCGACTTTCAAGATGGCGATCAAGATGCCTCTGTCGTCTTATAACGAGCTGGCGATCGAGATTTTGGCAACTTCCAAGATAGCAATCAAGATGCCTCCGTCGTTTTATAACGAACTGGCTATCTTGAATTCGGCGATCAAGATGCCTCTGTCATTTTGTAATGAACTGGCGATCTTAATCTTGGCGACTTCCATCCTACAATAGGAGATACACAGGCGAGCAAGGATGATTAAAATAAACTGGAGAGATTTTTATTAGAATAAACTGGCAATGATTACAACTGTATTGCCCAGGCGAGCTGACTTTCAAGGCGACTAAATGTCATTGGTAATACTTTTTCAGATGCTCGGCGTTCCAAGGATGGAGGAGTGGTTTTCCATTCATGTCTTCAAGCCAATAAGTCCCCGGTCTAAATATCTTGATGACCTTATAAAGGTCTTCCCATGTTGGGCCTAGCTTTTCTGCGTTTGGCTCTTTAGTAGATAGGGTAACCTTTCTTAGGACTAGGTCGCCAAGTAGGAATGACCTGTATTTGACCCTCTGATTATAATATTTGGCGACCTGGTGTTTATAAGCTGCTTGTTGTATGCTTGCGTGCTCCTATTTTTCATCAAGGCAGTCGAGGTTGAGTCTCAACTCCCCTTCATTATTATCTTTGTCAAAATTTGAGGTCCTAAAATTTGGCATTCCAATCTCAACGGGTATCACTGATTCAGTTCCGTAGACCATGGAGTAAGGCATTTCACCAGTAGGAATCCTACTAATTGTGTGATACGCCCAAAGTATGCTCGGTAGGTCTTCTACCCATTCACCTTTGGATCTCTCTAGTCTCGTTTTTAAATTTCTCAGGATGGTTCTGTTAGTAACTTCGACTTGGCCATTGGCTTAGGGGTGACCAAGCGAGGAGAAATGATGTAATATGGCGAGATTCAAAAAAAATTGTCTGAATCCATCATTGTCGAATTGCATGGCGTTGTCCGAGATGAGAACCTTGGGAATTCCAAATCGGCAGACGATACTTTTCCACACAAAATTCCTTGTATTTTTCTCGGTGATTTTGGCGAATGGCTCTGTTTTTACCCATTTGGTGAAGTAATCAATGGTGACGATCAAAAACTTTTTCTGTAACGGAACTTGAGACAAAGGTCCCAGTATGTCAATCCCCCATTAGGCAAATGGCCATAGGCTGGTAATTGGCACCATATCAGTATGGGGGAGGTGGTTAACTAATGCAAATCTCTAGCACTTGTCACATTCTTTGGTGTACGTTGTTGGATCATGTTCCATCTGAAGCCAAAAGTAGCCTTGGCGAATTGCTTTTCGTACTAGTGACTTCGCCCCTAAATAATTTTCGCAGATGCCCTCATGAATCTCTCCCATCACATAATTGGCTTCATCAGGTCGGAGACATCTTAGGAAAGGACATGAAAAAGATCGTTTGTACAAAATTTCATGAAAAAGGCAGAACCTCGCAGATCTATATCGGATCCGGCGAGCTTGAAGTTTATTTGTTGGCAGTGTGTCGTGCTGGAGGTAGGCGACGATCTCATTCATCCATGTTGGGTCTGTTTCTATTGGATAAACAGGTTTGGTGATCTCAATACTTGGTTTGGACAGGAATTCCAGAGGTATATTTTTGTCTAATACGAAATTGAAAGTGGAGGCAAGATTGGTGAGGGCGTCAGCTTTTTTGTTCTCCTTTCTGGAGATCTGTTGAATGGTAAAACTTTTGATTTTTTGGGTCATGCTTTTGACTTCATCTAAATAAGTTGCTATCCGTGCGTCCGTGGCGAGGTAGTCTCCTTGGACTTGGTTTGCCACTAGTTGTGAATCACTATAAGCGTCCATCGAATCTACTCCCAATCTGGTGGCGATCCTTCATCCAGCGAGGAGTGCTTCGTATTCGACTTCGTTATTGGTGGCTTTAAACCCAATCCATATAGCGTACTCCATCAGCTGTCCAGACGGGGTTTGAAGGACAAGCCCTGCACCACATCCATGTTGATTTGAAGACCCATCTACAAATAACCTCCATCTCTCAAGATCCTCGCCTGAGCTACCGAGGTTCTTGTTCGAGCTGCCGAAGTTCTCGTCCGAGTTTGGAATCTCTTTCTCTGAGAGAACTTCTGGGTCGGCTTCATGAGTGGATTCAGCCACAAATTCGGCTAAGGCTTGGGCTTTTATTGCCGTTCTTGGTTTGTAGTCAATATGAAATTCACTCAACTCAATGGACCATTTCAGAAGTCTTCCCGAGGTGTCTGGTCGTTGGAGAATTTGTTTTAGTGGTTGGTCAGCCAGCACAGTGATTGGATGGGCTTGAAAATAATAGCGAAGCTTTCTGGCGGCGATCAGAAGGGAATAGGCGAGCTTTTCTATCTTTACGTATCTATTTTCAGCACCCATCAAGATCTTACTAATATAATATAATGGTTTTTGAACTCGGTTTTTTTCTCGAATAAGCACAGCACTTACTGCAGTTGGCAAGATGGATAGATATATAAATAATTCTTCGCCCGTGGTCGGCACCACAAGCAAAGGAGGCGATCCCAGGTACTTTTTGAGTTATTGGAAGGCTTCTTTCGATTCTTCAGTCCACTAAAAATTTTGATTTTTTCTTAAAATTTTGAAAAATGGCAAGCATCTGTCAGCCGATTTAGAAACAAATCGGTTGAGGGCGGCAATTCGTCCAGTTAGCTGTTGAACTTCATGGATATTTTTG
>BRYE01000003.1:20586056-20591056 GCA_030159115.1 Actinidia arguta var. hypoleuca | reverse complement strand
GGTGTTTTGGGAGTAGAGCGATGGATGATGGTGGTGGTAACATGATTAGATAGTTGTTGGGGTGATTGAATCGACGGTTGCGATTGTTATATTTTAGAAGTGACGTTGATAAAGCGATTTAGGGCAAGGAGTTTTGTTTTTTTGAGGAGTGGTGGGTGTGAGGGCTGATTTAGGTGTTTTAGGAAGTAGATGGTGTGGGTTGGGAAGCGTTTTAAGGGGAATTGGTGGCAATGGCTTGGGTGGTGGTTAGTTAGGCGGTACTGGTTTGGTGAAAATAAAGAAATCGTTGGTGAATGCCAAACATAGTCATGCATATCTCAAATTTCAGTCGCATACGGGGATGGGGAGATTTGATTCTGGCGTTCAATTATCCGATAACCCTATTGAATATTTGGCATTTTGGTGATTATACTGATGGCTTTAGATGTGGCGGTGATGGTGGATAAATTCACTAAAGACACTGTGTTTGCAGGAATATTGGGATGACGATGCTTGGGAAAAAGAAAAAGCGGAGAAGAATAAAGTATGTGAATTGACCGGATTGCCCATCTTCCGTTAGCATTACTTAACAGAGATTTGGTATGTGGTTGGAATTGGTGTAATTTCAAAAATCTAAGGTTTTATTGGGGGAGATTGTAACTTTAGGGTTTGATTTGTCTCAAGGATCAAGTGGTAGGGGGGTTGTATTTTTCCAAAAATAATTGTTAGTACCACGGCAAAGTTGGAAACAAAAAATATAAAGGGTATATTTTACTTTGCATCCCTGTACTTTGACCGAGATCTCACTTTGCACATTTCAATTCTAATTGTGTCAATCAACTTCTAACAATTATTTTTAAGCGTCTATGTGACCCTTTTGTCAATCGGATCAATTAACTGATTAAGTGTCATGTGTCTCTTTTTCTAAGATAATATCACCTCTTTGTCACTCAATCAAATAAAAAGTATATAGAATAGACATATTAACACTTGATTAAGCGTAAGATATTTACCTACCCCATTAAAAGTAAAGGGCTCAAAGTGAATTTGATGAAAGTGTACAAATTCAAAGTTTAATTTACCCTTCTAAATGCAAACCAAATTGTCTCTGCACACCCCATTTTCTTAGTACCCTGTAACCCCATTTTAAATTTATAAACTCATCTAAATAGAAACTACTTTAATACAAAAATATTATGTACAAATAACTCATTTTAAAATACCAAAATTCAAACTAGATAACTCAATACAGTATACACCCCAAAATTATAAAACCCCATTCTTCAAAGATAAATTCCCTTTTCAAACTAGCTAATTCAATACACCCCAAAATTATAAAACCCTATTCTTCAAAGATAAATTCCCCTTTTTTTTAAACCCAATATCAGGACCAACGCTACGATTGGGGACACTACGACACCACTCCAATCTCAACCATTGCAGCTATCGAGGCATATGTAATTATGTGGGTATTTGCGATGGGTGAGTTTCACTCGTAATTACTAGAGTTAATAATAATTTATGGAATTATTCACACTTATGAGTATAAACAATATAAATTTGTTTACACTTACAAGTATGAACAAAGTTCTACCAATTGTTTATGAAATCATTCATACTTATAAGTATAAACAAAGACATTTACGAGTATGAACACAAGTATTTTGTTCGCGTTTACAAGTATGAATAAAATACTTTTATTCACACTTACAAATTTGAATAAAGTTCTAAGAGAGGGGGTCTTATGTTTATTTTTTTGTTCACACTTACGATTATAAATAATTATTTTTTGTTCATCTCTGTATACATGAACAAATGACGAATGCTCATTATTATGATTATGAAGAAAAAAAAGTATTCACACTTATGAGTATGAACAATTATTTACTGTTTATCTCTTTATATATAAACAAACAACGAGGTACAAATATTTTAAAACATAAAAAAATAATTTCATGAGCAATTTACTTACCTTTTTCATAATATAATATTTTGAAATATCTATTTTATGGTCATCTATTATTTTATTTTATCTCAAAAGTAAAATTTGTGTGTCTTTTAAATCTACAAATGTATTGTTAATGCAAAATAATAAAAATAAAACTAATAAGATGTGATATATGATTTAATTTTTTATGCAGGAGGGTGAATTTTTTAGAGGGTTGATGTTTCAGGGAGAATAAGAGTAGGGTTTGTAAGATTTAGTTATAATACCTGAAAGATGCCAATGGAAGAAAAAGATGAAAAAAAGATGATAAAGATAATCTGTACTGAGTTATACTAAGAATACTTTTTTTTAGCTTGTCCATAATAGTAACTTTATTTGAGGGTGTAATTATAATAAAAAGAATTTTCTACCACTTTGGTTTGCATTTAGAAGCTCCCATAAGTATATCATTTTTCATTAAAAAAATTACTATTGAGTCCAATGATTTTTTTAAGTTGGACAACAAAGTCTGATGTTCAATGAATTGGCAAAAATTAAGGCCTAATTTGGGATGATGATTTTTCAAAATTTTGTAGCTACTTGATTTTTGAGTGTTTTGTTTTTAATGATTTTTTTTTTACTGTTTGATCAAAATTTATATTTTTTTGATTTCTCTTAAAGAGAGAAGTCCAAAAATGTATTTTTTTACATTTAATTTGAAAAAAAGTTCACCAAAGCCGGGATTTTTTTTTATCAAACGACAAAAAAGTTAAACTAAACACAAAAAAATTATTAATTATTAATTTTATTTTAGGGATAATTTCCTAACCCCCCTCGGAGATTTGACTATGGAAACAAATTAGACTCTATAATTTTAATTATAATAAATTAAATTCTATAATTTTAATTCGGTAGTAATTTAAACTATTCATTAGTCTCCATCTACGTAGGGCTAATAAAGCCAACTAGTTCTAGCCCAAAATATACTGAAACTACATCGTATAAGGTTTGTCATTTTTTAAAGTCCTAATTAAATAATTCTCATTCCAAAATAACATAAAATTTTGGTCTTTTTAAATAAATACAAAACTCACTCTCTCTAATTTATCTTGTTAATTGGTTTGATTAGTACTTTAAAAGGAGGTAGTATTATAAGAAGTTGTTTTTGTATATTTTGGATAGAAATGAGTTGGTTCTGTTTATCGTATGTGGATGAAGACTAACGGATGGTTTAAATTACTATCAGATTAAAATTATAGGGTTTGATTTATTATAATTAAAACTATAGGATTTAAATTGTTCCCATAATCAAACCTTTTTTTTTTAATTTTCACTTTATTTTATTATTGTATGGGAGTAGAAAAAGATGTGGGTGTACTTAGAAGTTTCCAATGTGGAAAAAGTAAAATCACCCACCGTCTACACTTTCGTGACTTCGCTCGCGCCCATCTTGAATCAGGGCTTTGTGATTTCGAACTCTCTCTTTCTCTCTCTCTCTCTCCGTCCACAGCATTCGAGCATCGGCGAAAGACTTCTCTTCGAGGTAAGTAATTGGTACCGAATCAAATTCAATAGGTTCCAGAGACCACCTAATGGAGTACAACACATTTGATTTTGTTTTAATGTACTGTTTATAAGTTGTTAGATAAACAAGTCTGGAATCAATTCGCAAGGTTCCATGTTTTATGCAGTATTTTTGTAAATATTTTGATATTTAGTTTTTAGTTCAAAATTTGGTGTCGATTTTGTGAAATTGCCTAAATTACTGCGTTTTAGTGTGTGTTTCATGGAAGTTTGTTTGGTATTGGGTGTTTGTTCCATGTTCTGTGCAGTATTTGTGTAAATATTTTGATAATTAGTTTCAAGTTCAGAGTTTGGTGTCGATTTTGTGAATTTGTCTAAATTACTGCGTTTTAGTGTGTTTTTCATGGAAGTTTGTTTGGTATTGGGTGTTTGTTCCATGTTCTGTGCAGTATTTGTGTAAATCTTTTGATAATTAGTTTATAGTTCAGAGTTAGGTGTCGATTTTGTGAAATTGCCCAAGTTAGTGCGTGTTAGTGTGTGTTTTCATGGAATTTTGTTTGATATTTGGGTGTTTGTATATCAGCTTCGCACAATATGTATTTTTTTATGCGTGTTCAAAATTAAAAAAGAAAAAATTGGTTTTGGGTTCTAATTTATGAACATTAAACTGGAGGTGCACATGCTGTTTGAATGTACTCCTAATCTTTTCAGATGCTCATGCTTAATTGGTTCTGTATAGTTTCTATGTATTTGCTATTGATAATACAATGGGTTGTGGTTGTGTTCTTTGTTCCGGAGGTACGTGCTTAGAGCATCTCCAACCCAATCTTGTATTTTACAGGGTTAAAATAACATTAGTTGTTCAAAAAGTGAGTTTAGAGGATTTAACTGTTCACACAAACTCGAATCATACATCTCTATTGATATATCTATTTTTCCAAAAAGTCACTTAATTCTCTCCAAATCTTAATTATTCCCCAGAATCCCCACTTTCCCTACAAAAATTACCCACGTTTTTCCGGAATTCAATTATCTAAGTGATTTCCCTCCAAAAATTTAAACTATAATTTTCAAAATGCATGATCAATACCTTTTGTCTCATTGTGAATATCTTTTCAACCGTACAAAGTTTATAAAATTTGGATGTGAATTAAAAGTCATATACGTATTTGAATGATCAAATCAAAGGATCAAACTCTCATCGTCTAAAATGAAAACCGTCCTCTATTTTTATCTCCATACTTTATATTTGGTGGGTCAAAACTCCATCCTTTCAAATAGAGGAGGTATTAGAGGGACGGGTTGGAGCACCATTTTACTCTAAAGTGGAGATATAGAGGGTGGGTTGGAGTTGCTCTTAGACCGTGGTGTGTTGGGCACGGCTTCATAAATTATCCAACCTATGAAGGTTACTTCTTATTTACAAATTGAACATATTTGTGGTAACACTTTTTCGAATGGGTGATTGTACTTCAGGAAATTTCAAATGTATCCACTTAGTTGTTCTTTATTGCAAGTCATGGCACCAAAATGATAGCATTTGGTTGTTCTAACAGGCTTCTCACAGTAT
>BRYE01000003.1:20558556-20561056 GCA_030159115.1 Actinidia arguta var. hypoleuca | reverse complement strand
AACCAAGCTTCTCAATATATAATACAAGTTATAACCTAGATTAGGAAAGATAATAAATAGAAAGAAAAATAAATATTGTGAGGTCAACATGACCTATTATAAATAACTAAGATAGGAAAGCTTCCTAATTAGATTAGGAAATAAATCTTCCTAATTCCAACAAAAATTACAAAGATATTACTCTTTCTTATGATATTTTATTTTAGAGAAACTAAATTAATAGTTAAATCTACACACACACACACACACACACACACATATATATATATATATATATATATATATATATTAATTACTAAAATACGAAGAGACAAGAAAAAGAAAATGGAGAGGAGTAGATAAAGTTGGTTATGCATGAGTTGGCAGTCTATCAAAACCTCTTTGATATCCTATATGATATGATACGATTGATCTCGCGTTAGGCATGAGTTTGTGATTACGGTGTTTAAAAATATTTATTGAATTATTTAATTAATTTTAATATAAATGTATAAGTTAGTTTATTTTTTAAAACTTTATCATTTACTTTAAGATAGACAATATGACTAAGTTTTTTTTATTTATCTTTTTATTTAATTTTTTATTTTTTTTAAAATGGAAACATTATTCTGAGTATTGCTTAAAAAAACTTATTATACATTTTTTATTTTTTATTTTTTATTTAACTTTACTTTCTACTATTTTTTAAAAAAACTTTAATTTCGTACTAATATGGGAATTATTTTTATTTCTATCTTTTATTTTTTATATATATATTTGGCATTACTTTCTCTAGAGAAGTGTTTTTCAAAAGGAAACTTTAATTTCTAGTTTATTTTAGTTAAATACTACAAAATAAATGAATTAAAAAGGTTTATTAAAAAAATGTCACAGGGAGAGAAAAAAATGTCACAGGTTTATTAAAAAGGTTTATTTTAAGAATGCTTATTGTTATTTTAAAAAACTACGTTTGCTTAAGTCTATAATATTGATTATATTATATCATAATGGTATACTTGTTAGATTGTGATACATGTATATGGGGGTTTGGGATTGTCGTAGTGCCCTAAAACATTACAAATTTATAGTACTTTTTATATGGGTTTATTATTTGCTCATCTTTATAATTCGAACCATTCAATTTATAGAGTTTGTCAAGTATATGACCTATGCAAGAAATTAAGTTGATCGGATATTTGTAGCCAAGTGATCAGACGTCATTTATCTTATAGTATATTCATAAAATCATACTTGTCGTCCAATTGTTTTAAAATAAATGTATATAGATCATGTATTTATCAATATTCCTTCAATTTGATTTTTTTTTTTTATGGATAATCAACTTAACGAGTTCTATAATATAATTGTTTAGATAGTTAAAATGAACTTAAAGTAGATCCATTTTAAAAGCACTATATAATTATAGTATTTTGAGGGCATTATGACAACCCCACACCCACGTATCTAGATTTCTACTGAAACTCTACTTAGTATTAAATATTATATTAAACTCTACCTAAAAAATTATTTACTAAAATTTTGTCCCTTTTAACTATTTTTTTCTATTTCGTTTCTGAACTATCAATTGCATTGCATCTACTCGTCTACAAACGTTATAATTTATGTTTTATGTAGCTGTTTGCTAATTATAAGTGTTACCGTCTAAGTATTTTTTATTATAAAATGATTTTTGAAGTTTTTTTTTAAATCAAAATAATAATCTTAACTTACTTTGATAAAGAGAAATATAGAAGAATGTTTAATATTCAATATAGCACCTACAATATTTTTTTATAATTTTTTTGTTAAAATTTCAAGCAAGCCTAAACTTATGATTAATTTAGTTTATATTAGTTGTGGAACTGACTCCTTTCAAAACTTTTGATCCAATATTTTTTCTATTTTAGGCCAAGTACCGCGCTCACATACCAAAAAATGCATAACAATTACTTAATTGTAACTTTTAGAATCTTAAGGGAGTTTTTTTTTATAATTTAAAGGGATTTTTTTATATTTATTAGACTCTTTTAAACTTATGTGTGTAGTTTTATAATTATACCAGAGACTACTCATTTAACTTTAATTAAATAGTTAAAGAACTGAGTGAATTTAGTCAATATTTTAGGGACTAAATAGATAAAAAGATGTATAATTTAGGGATAATTTTCGTTTTTAAATTGCAGCTTTGTCTTTCTTTTATAAAATAATCACAAGTTTTTTTTTTTGATAAATTGTATCATTTAAAATTTCACCGTGGAAAAAAATTTAACCATTGCGAATTGCAACTTATCTTTGTAAAATTGTCGTTGTAAAATATATAAAAAAGGGAAAAACAAGGTAATATCTCTTTCTTCTAGGAGTATGGAGTATAAAATAAGAAAAATATAAAAAAAAACTTATACTTTTGACTAAATATTTTATAGACACTTAATTTTTTTTAAAAAAATTAATTAAATATCTCAACTTTAAAAATTATTATCAATTAAACTTCTAAACTCAAATTCATCAAAACTGAACAGAT
>BRYE01000003.1:20541056-20546056 GCA_030159115.1 Actinidia arguta var. hypoleuca | reverse complement strand
TTGCTCTACACAATTCCTCCCACATCTCTTTCCTCTCATTAACATCGGTAGGAGTGTAGGTATACCAATAACACAATCATAATTATGACAGATAGATCCAATCAGTAATATAAAATACCTATGGATAATTTTGTCCTTAAACTGGAAGAAATTCTTACCCCAAACACATATGAGGCCTGCCTCCGGAGGATCCAATTGCCTCACTCATCACCCATTTTGCTTGATTGCGTACCCAAATGGAATTGAGACTCTTGGTGTTCCTTTCTGACCATTTTGGATTCTTGAATAAGAAGCAGATCCACATTTCTGGCTTTAACCAACCTTCTTTCAGTCTTACCCAAACCTCTCACATTCCAAGATAGGATCTTCATAATTAGCACGTAAAGAAACCCTAAAACCAACCCAATTCAGGGCTGATTGGCCTCTACATGAGTTACACCTCGATTACGATCGTGATCTTCCAATTCAACCATTCTATCAATAGCCACCTTTTCATTATCCTCGTAAACTACTCCAATGAGTTTGCCAACCTCTCTGCTTCTTTGACAATTAATCGATTCCTGTTTCTAATATCGCATGATGAATGACAAATCGGATAAGTAACCTACCTACCTCCAACAGCATCGGATAGTGCAATTTGATTTAGGAATAATGCAACTTTGAAACATTTAACACGGCTAGGGGGAAGGGAATAAGCAGATGATAGGTGTGTGCCACGGGGTGTTATAATGAGAGAAAATTGTTGATGTTTGACACAATGAAAAAGATTTTGGTGTCAATCCATTCCACTGTGGGATGTTTTTCAGTCAACGTTGACAGTCCCCCAGTTGATTAAGGTGTCTTCATTTGGGCTTGAAACTGACTCAACCTCATTAGTTTCCTTCAAGGCCAATAACTCAATTTTTTGGGCCATATCTCCCTCCAGCCCAGTACCAAAACTGTCATGTCCAGTGTTGGGAGTTAAAGAAATGGGCACAGCCCGTGGAGACGTAAAACTTTTTCCACTCTGTGACAGAGAATGTTTAGAATTCCCAAGAACAACATTGGGGTTAGAGACCTTGTGCTCTTCAGAACGTCGAATGTTCAGCTCCCCCGCCACCTCCATCATTGCTGAACGGCTATTTTGCTTACGGTTTGTCTCCACCACTGATTCCAAGGCTTCAAACTCCAGCTCAGCATTTTGTAAGCTTCTTCGAATCTCCATGTGTGCTTGTTTTGCCAATTCATCATCTTCTCCAGACTCCTCTGTTTCCTCATCCTCTGGTCCAAGGTAAGTTGTTGGACTTGCAATGTTCCCAACCTTGATAATTGTAGCTACCTGATTTCCCATGATGTTTCTGCCAGAGTATCGTCAATTACTCTAATTGGGAAGACCTGATTGGTTAATGCAATTCAACTCCTTTGTGGATATGAATGCTCTCCTCTTCCCCTTATCAAAAGCGACGATGTTCTTCATAGTTAATTCATCAATTATAGCTAATAACATCTCCCCACAGCTTACCAATTCTGATGAAGGTTTGATTGTTCCAAGCATTGAGAGGGACTCTGATACACGAGATCCAGACAGTTCTAGACGTTGCAAGCTGTTTGAATCATTGTAGCAGTTTCTGTGTGTCACCTTGTAAGAAATTTCTCAATCTAATTAGTGGATTCAAAAGTGAGTAAAACGTTCATGCTCCCCATGGATCGAATATGAACTTCCCAAAGCTGTAAACTGAGAAAAAGATCTTGTAGAGTATTGATGTCTCTATACTCCCCACCACACTCCTATGAAGCCATTGCAAACTCCTCTCCTTAACTTCCAGCTCCTTGACTTTAAGATTTATTGCTCCTTTCTTCAAGATTTCTGCACAACTCTTTGTAAGGCATATTGTCTCATTTTGATTATTCTCTAATCCGTTAGAATTATATCTTGAAAGCTGCATTGCATACCTGACATGAAGTTTCCTGTGAGATACCAAAGACCATTCGCCTTTGATCCAACCACCTCCACTGATACCTTGCAATAATACCTTACAAATCCCAAACAAGATCCTGAAATTTTACTTCTCTTGTTTAGAAAGAAGGCGTCGGTTACCAATCCCAAACTTGTTAGAAAACCCTTAAGCCATTGGACACTAGCAAATTTTGGTATATTATCCACAAACAAGGTGATTCCTCCCTCCGATCTTGACTTACTGGTTGTTTGTCTGAATTTGTGCTGGTAGATCACCAGCGTCCATCTGCTGTTGTGTTTCCTTCCATAGACTTGAGCAGCCATCTCTCTCTCTCTCTCTCTCTCTCTCTCTCTCTCTCTCTCTCTCTTAAATATATGATTCTATTTGCAACTTCATAGGAACATTCAAATAAAAAAAGATTAACCATCGGTCGTTGACACATTTTGAGGGAAGCCCGTTAGAAAATTATGAAGAAGACTCCTATTTATTATATAATATGCATGTTTGCCTAAATCAGGCTAGTTAGACAAAGAAGATTCGTGATGGGATTAATTGATGAAGGTAATAAATTAATCACATAATAGACCTACATGTTACAAGATATGATGTGCGAAATAAGAAATAGGAACTGTTCTAGTGATAGCATTCACGCATGACTATTTTCTCGTATCCATGGCAATAGCAAATTTTTACATCTCTAAGATTATGTGACAAAATCTTGATTTCAAAAATGTGTTTTGAAAAATATTGGAGAAAAGTAGCTAATGAGTATGAACCTCAAAGGACGGCTATAAAATATCTAAATTGTTGGAAACACCAAAGTAACGGAAAAAACTATAGATTGTAAGAATCCCACTTAATTTTTGAGTTGGTTCACAGAAATGTTAGTGATGAGAAGCCTTCAATCTCCTAATAACCGAACTTCAATAAGAATGTTTTGAAGTTATTAGCTTAGCTAGTATGTTGAGGGTTGGCTTTAGCTACTTTAGAAGAAATTGGTCTACGACTCTTATATTTCTTTGAAAGACTACTCGTGTCAAATTATCTTGCTCAGTTCTTTCATTGAAGTTATTGTATTTGAAAAATTGCAGGTTTTATGTGTGTCAGGGCATTCAACCGGAAGAGACGGGCTCCTAAACGTTTGTCTAACAGATTTCACATTTCAACAGTTCTGAGAGGGAAGAGAAAATTCATGCAAGACGAGTAGGATGCCATCGAAGAAACGTAGAAGGAAACGCCTTGACACGAGATAGTAACTAGATACATCAATAGTGACTAACTTTACACAAATTTACTAAATTGTTATTGCAATTTGTACAGGGCTCGGAATATAACTGATTATGTTATTAATTTTACTTTGTACATTGTGTTCTATTCTTTTATCGGTTGTTTTTATGTAAGTGATTGTCTAGATAATGTTGGAGTTTAGGACACAGTTATAAGAGATAAAGACAAGGGTAGAATCTAAGAGAGAAAGTAAGACCAGGAGCTAATTGGAAGTTTAATAATCTAATTGCTTAGGGACAATATTTTGTACGAGTAACTTATCCCCAAAAAAGTTGTGGCATTTTATCCAAGAAAGCTATATGAAGGGGAAATGAGAGTAGCAACCAAATTTGGCGATTAGGAATGTTATATATATATATATATTGACAATTGTGAAAGTTCAAGTGTATCCACTCGAGCCTCAATGGGCTGTTTGGGGTCTGTGTATACCGTGACTTTTTGGCAGTTGGATTCGGCCATGCCTGTCCGCACGCCTAAAAGAATGAGCCCTAATAGGGGAATCCAACAAAACCTGACAACCAATTTTACGAAACGTTTTTTCAATCTGCAAATTAAGTGAGTACGCACGGAGTCAATTGCATGCATGTTTAGAAAGAAGAGTTTCATTGCATTCTAAATAGTGCATGTAGGGTACATTTTGTTAGGAGAGACGGAGATGGAGAGCTAGGATTGTTGCATCAACAACATTCCTCGAAAAATATGTACCCTAAAAAGTATTTATCACATCACATTGGCTTAAATATACACCATATATAAGACTTTACGTTATGTTGCGAAAATATTTAAATTTGTATTTATCTATTGCGATATGCATATATGGAAAGTTAGAAGAGATATAGTATAAAATGAAAAGTAATATTTGTATGAAAAAACTATACCAAAAAGTCTATCAGAATTATGCAGCGATGGGATTTGGTTGTTGGTGTGTATTCTATAATCATAATAAATATTACTCATGTATATCCTGCAATTATTACAGCATATCATGTAATATTCTATCTGATTATAGAATATACACCGTCTTTGATAAATAAAAGTCATCTTTACGATATCAATGTTAAAAAATGTGAATAGGGTATCATTACTTGTTTATAAAACAAAAGAAATGAAAACAAATAAATAAAGCTAAATAAAGGTAAAAGTACAATAATATAGAACCATATTATTGTAGAAAAGGAAATAGAAGGCTTTGGTTAAACTCATCATTTGAAGCTGGAATATTGATCTCTATTAAAGTTTTTGCCAACCATATAGATACATCTAACAATCATATATGATGGAACCCATAACACATTTTCAACACTAATCCACATAAATATATATAAATTTTTCAGAGAGAAATCAATATTGACAATATAAAAATAGCAGTGTTACGATCCCCGAATTTGGATAAAAAAAAGTTATCCGAATTCAAAATGAATAATTCAGATTTACTTAGATATGTGGGGTCACATAACCAATTGAATGTGTACCATCTATTTTTGAGTTCGAGAGAACATTTTTTAGTCCAAATTTAAGAACGGTAGGGTTTCTCTCAAACAAAATAAAGTTAAGAGAGAAACAAGCAAACTCTACTTGGTAGCCATAGTGAATAAAGAAAAGAATACCCCATATGTACACCCTTGTGTTTTGTTTTAATTTCCTAATACACACTGCTCCAATGGCAACAGAATTAGAGAGGCCATGGGGAATATTTATAGGGACTTCTGTGCATCTAGAGGCCAAACAACAATAGTTCTATGCTTGGCTATGCCCAAGTATAGTAGACGTTTAAGA
>BRYE01000003.1:20521056-20523556 GCA_030159115.1 Actinidia arguta var. hypoleuca | reverse complement strand
AGGCATCACATATGGTTCAACGGGCCTATCACCAAAGGGATGCTCATTGCCAGTCGATCCTGCATATTTACATAGGAACCTCCAATTACGCCCAGTTCAGTAACTCCCTTCCCTTGGATCGTCAACAAATTACATATAACTTGCATTACCCAATTACAAGGTACCATCATTACAGTTAACTGCATTACCAGCATCCTTCCAAGATCAATAAATCTAGTGTAGCGACCCACAGGGGGAACATTTTTTCTTCGAAATGAATCAGATCATTGCTCCTCTTATATAGGTGATTCTTGTAGAAGTACACGAATAAAAAGCAAGTAAATAGGCTAGATGATCTATATTTCCATGTTAAATCAATCACATCAAACTGCCGTTAGTTAAATGATAATTCGAAGTCAATAATTTTAAATGCATCCACGGATACAGATTTGCCATACAGGATATTATAGTAAATTGCCAGTGTTATTACCCCTTTTTTTTAATTGCATTCCATCATAAATTATGAACACGGGTTGCTATTCTACAAAGCCCAATCGAGAGGTCGAAAAAGTAACAAAATAATAGCAAATTAAGTTGGAAGGAAAAAAAAACTACATCTGAAATTTGAAATAAATTTTGAATAGGCCTTGTAAAAAGGAAAAATAAGCTGCAACAGCACTTACATTACATAATTTGTTTCTTGGAAGCATGCGCATAACAGCTTTGCGAATAACTTCTGTAGGATCCTTTGCTAGCTGATCTTTTAAACTTCTTTCCTTGAGATGGCAAGCATACTTATAAGCCAAAAAATAGTTTACTGTTAGAAAGCAACTCTAACAAAAATGAAAAAAACAAGGACATTTGGTATTTGCACCGGTGGTACCATATTATGACCGTCTTTTTTTTCTTTCGGCATTTGAAACTAGTCCTTCGTGTTTTACTTTACTCAAATAGGATCTGACTAGGACAGAACTCCCTAAAAGAGAGTGAAATCAAATTTCTAGAGGCACCAAATTCCACAGCACCAGAGAACCAAGCACCAAAATGGGTTCTTATGATTCTTAAAACATTTCAATTATAAATTTGAGCACACTAAGGAAATAGAACAGAACCATTTCATTGTCATGTAATAAGAAGAGATCACCAAAAGATTGGTACTTGCCCAGTATGCCAGTGATAGAACTTGTCAGTAAGTTTCCTCCCTGTGACACAAACATCCTTCACATTGAGCACGATGCACATATCCCCATCATCAAGATAAGGCGCATATGTTGGCTTATCCTTGCCTTGAATCACAGTAGATATTTGAGATGCTAACCTTCCAAGAACCTACATGAAAAGTTAAAGCTGTTACTTAATCACAACTTGCAGCAAATTAACTTAGGGTAGCAAGCAGCTGTGCTTCCACATAGATGTGGTAGCAAATAACACATTGCCATACACCAAGGTTCGAATGGAAACACTTCAATGACATACTCAAATATCCTTACCAACTCTTTTCTGCAAAAGCGGTAGAAAGACCACCATCAGCCCATCACACACAGCATCTAATAAACAGGCAACAGAAAAAGGTCAGGAAGGGATAGATAATTCCAACCTGGCCTTTGGCATCAAGTACTCTCCATCTCAGACCTTCCAAATTGATACGTCTCAGACCAGCAAAAGCATTCTGCATGAAAATAAAATGTGTTCATATTTGTCAATAAATGTGAATATATAACTAATCAAAGATGATAATAGAGTTAAGATAGATGCCATAAACGTGAAAATGGGTTTAATGACTTATTAATAAGGAACCGCTCAATAACTATCACAAAAAACTTGTCTCACGCATATGATGTGATACAAGGAAATGTAATAATCTAAAAGACTAAAACTACTTACTGTGGTATTTACATGACATGGACAAAGTGAAATTGTGGCCAGTCAATCAGCAACAATCAGAGCTTATATACTTATAAGAACTCAAAAAAGCGAGTTTTAAAAGTCTAAATGGAGTATCTGTGGAAATTTCAGAGCTCTCTGTTGTATCTGAAACGAAGACCTCTGTAGTGTACTATTAACCAGAAAAAACGAAGGATAATCTTGTTAAAATTTGACCACTTTTTAGCCTAGCATGGATGGATTCCTATGACAAGTGATTCCTCAACTTTCTGTAAGACAATTACTTGGAGAACATTCAACATAAATTAGTATGAAATGTAATTTTGAAAAAAATATACAAAAAAAGAAACATTGATATGCAGGCTATTCATGTACTTCATAGAACCAGTGGAACGTCTGAGACGTTTGCTTTTCTATGAAACTTTGGCCAATATCCAAACACAAGATTCCCTTAAACAGAGAAAAGGGAAAATTACATTAAAAAAAAAAAAAGCTTGACCATGGAAACAAATTGAACCCCACGGTTTCAATTGTAACAAATCAAACATTGTAGTTTTAATCCGGTAACAATTTAAATCATCCAAGTCACTTGGTTCCGCTAGCCCTAGGGAGATGAAAACTAACAGATTAAAACCAT
>BRYE01000003.1:20503556-20506056 GCA_030159115.1 Actinidia arguta var. hypoleuca | reverse complement strand
TTTCACATGAGATGTGTGGTCCCACACACCGTCATGTGAATCTCACACCGCGACAACCCCCCACCCCATACAAGTGTTTTTGTACAAAAAAAAATGTTAATAACATAAATATTTGTACTCACAAGTATACACTGTTACCTCCATACCTTTATTTTGATGATAACAAAATATTGTGTCAAATGATTTAATAATTTTAATTAGTGTGTAAATGTTGTTATACTCTAACTATCTAACATACCTTGAAGACATTGAAAAAGAATTGATGAAATCTTATAAAGTTGAACATTCTGGGCAAGAGGTGTTGACACATGAAGACAGTAGACAAAGACTTGAGTCTGGAAATGAAGGTGTCGACATATGAAGACAGTGGACAAAAATATTAAATCTGAAAATGAAGGTGTCGACACATGACTTTGAGGAGTCGACACATGACTTTGAGGAGTCGACACATAGAGACAGATGCTAAAGTTCTGAGAATGAATGATCAGGAGTCAGCACATGATTATGAGGTGTCGACATATGTGATCAGAGGCCAAAGTTTGAAAAATCGATGATCAAGAGTCGGCACATGCAATTGAAGTGTCGACACATGGAAATAGATAACAAGAGCTAAAGAATGAAAGCTTGAAGTGTCAGCACATGTTCTTGAAAAGTCTACACATGATAGCAGTAACCTTAGACAAATGCATAAGGTGTCAACACATGAAGCAATGTGTCAACACGTAATAGCTAGTTTTTTTAACGTTAAAATGTTTGAACTTGCATTAAATGAGCCCCAACTACCTCCAATGAAAAAATTAACTTCAGGGTATTATATACAAGCCTCCCAATGCATTTATGAAGAACAAAAGAGGTTTATTCCATCGATTGATTATCAAGAGCTAACAATTCCTTATATTTCTAAGAAATTTCCTTTGTCCTCAAGGGTTGGCATTTAATGAGTTATTCAATTCTTATCTTCTCTATATAGAGAGCTGATTTTTCACTTATATAGCATATATACATTTGTGAGTGAGAGTTTGAGTGTTCTCTTATATAAGCAAAACACTTATAAGTTGAAGTGGATCTTTGATAAAATCACTTGGTAGAACTTGGAAGAAATTCTTCTGTAAAAGTGACTTGAGCACTTGGTAAATCACCCGTACTCTGTAATTGGTGATTGCATAGTGGAAGAAGATTTCGAGGAGGTCTTAGGGTGAGGACATAGATTGCAAATTGTGGTTAAACCTTGGTAAATCTCAATGTGCTTTCTTGTGCCTTGCCTTTATTCTATCATTGCTTATATTGTATTGCATACATCTGAGTTACTATGTTATTAATTAGATTAATCTTAATTGCAATTAGTATTGAAAAAATTAATTCATCCACTTCTTAGATTGTCTTTTGGGCTAACATACACACCATTTGCATGAATTGTGCGGATCCCACTAACATTTGTGGGACTTATATATTTCATGTGAGAAAAATATGTACACTTGTACGTACAAATATTAATATTAGTAACATTATTATTATACAGATATGTGCACAATTAAGTATATTTATAATATTATTTCTCACTTTTATCACATGAAAGAACATAATTGCACTGTATCTTCCTGCCCCAGCTCCTCTAAAAATGGGCAAAGAAAGACATAATCTTACCAAGAATACAAGGCATAATCATGGGTAAAATTTCTTGATCTCAACTGAAATTTCTAACAAATATAATTATTTTTCTTGTAATTTTAAAAAAATAAAATTGATCTTTTTTGTTTTTAAAATTAATGTCAAAATTTTTATCTTGAGCATTTTTTTGTGCAAAAATGACAAACTTGCCATTTGATATAATACTTTTAATTTTTTTTATTAATAGACATAAAATAAATAAATATTTTATTTTTTTTTAAAATACTATTTATTTATAAACTATTCTATTTATATATTTTATCAATAAGTATTTTTTAAAAAAAATATTTTAAATAGTGTACTCTTTTTAAGTACGCCTAATAAAAATATACTAAAAAAACTTTTTTATTGATAATATATTTTTTTTAAAATAATTTAAATATTTTACATTTTAAGTATTCTAAATCTAAACATACGAAAAATAATATTTATTATTTTTTTTTTAAAAAAATACTTATTTATTTTAATTAATGCATTGAGAAATTTTTTTTTAAAGTCTTAAATCAAAGAATAATTTATTATTTTTATATAAAAATTAGCTTTGAAAGAGAATTTAATATTAGTTTAAAAAATCAGAAATATTAGTATTATTTGTGAAATTAATATAAATATGTATTTGTCAAAACATAGGAGAGTTCAATGAAATTTATCCCATAATTAATGGATAAGAATGTCATCGCAAATGTTATCAGATGTACCAAAACAATATCATTTTGGTATAAAAATATTAAAACGATGTTGTTCAACTAAAAATCGTGTTTAACTAAAATGACGTCATTTAAAATTTTTTACATCAAAATAACATCATTTTAATACATATAATAATATGTTA
>BRYE01000003.1:20488556-20493556 GCA_030159115.1 Actinidia arguta var. hypoleuca | reverse complement strand
TATACTGTTTTCTTTTTTTAAATAATAAAATTATTATTTTTTTTTTTTACTTGTTTCCACCACCTCATAAGTAATAATATTTAGGTAAGACGCGGAAACCCCCCTCTTTTCGATGTAATCACATTTATAAAAATAAAGTGGAAAAACATTGTTTAATCAATAAAATAGTTAGCAATAGAGCCAAACACGTTTTAGCTTAAAATCAGTAACTTAATTTTTTTTTATCCCAAGCGCAATTTACCTAATTACCAAATAAATAAATAAAATAAAATAAAAACTTAAATTTGTTCAAGTCTTATTATTCTAGTACTTAAAATGGGCTAAATAGTTATTAGCATATAAAATGTAAAAAGTAAAATATCCCAAAAATGAACAGTGGTTTTTGAATCCCAGATCTGGCTTTTTTAACTTCAACATTTTGTTAAAAAATAATAATAAAAGAAAAGTCATCCTTTTATTTTCATGATCTCAACGAGCCCTATAAAGTATTCGTGTCGGATACTTGACACTCACACAAGGATACGAGATATGTGTTCGGAAATTCATATAGGATTCTTTTTGGAGTTTTAAAATTATTATTTTAAAATTATTTTACTTTAAAATATATAAAGTATTTATGTCGGATAGTTGACACTCACACAAGGATACGAGATATGTGTTCGGCAATTCATATAGGATTCTTTTTTGAGTTTTAAAATTATTATTTTAAAATTCTTTTACTCTGTTCCACCGTCATCGTTGTCACTATCGTTGCCATAAAAAATAGTAAAATTTTACTATTCGTTATTTTGAACATTGATAAATATTTGAAACAATAGAATTTTATTATTTCAAATAATAAAATTTTACTGTTCCAAGTCACCAATCGCCAGTTGATTATCAGCTGACGATAATATAGTAGGTGCAACAGAGGTGTAGAAAGAAATAATAACAATGGTGTACAAAAAAATATATAATGTAATAATTTTTTTTAAGTTGTACAAAGTAACATGTGTATTTTTGTCCATTTTGACTTATTAATATAGTTTTAGCTTTTAAATTTTTTTAGATAGACTAATTAATCTAAAAAAGTATTCTCATGGAGCTATAACCAAAAAGCCTTTAAAAGTAAGAGATCAATGTTATTTCAGATAGTATATGAGAATGAGAGGTCGTTGTAATTGTCATAAACTTTAAGGAAGGTCAGTGAAATTTACCAAAAACAAAAACCTCATTGACAGCTATGGCGGTTTGGACAGTTTATTAATGATTCAGGTTTCTTGGAAAACACCCCGCAACTTCTCCTCTCTATCATATCCACCCCACTAACATTTAAGTCGGTTTAATTTCTCATCCAAACACGCGCAATCCACGCGTTATCAATATCTTACCCTTGGTTGTGTATATATAGTATATGCATACACACATCATAAGAGAACAAAACCATTCTGTCCTTTTGCAGCTTCAGCCAGGGAAAAATATATTCACACATCTCCTCATAAATTAGCACTCTCTCTTCTTGTACGTGTTAATGGAGATAATAACCAAGCAATACGAAAGAGTATTCAACCACTTCGATGAGGATGGAAACGGGAGAATTTCCCCTCGAGAGCTACACGTTTGTGTGGAGTCTATGGGCGGAAACCTGTCGGAGTCAGAGGCGGAGGCGGTGTTGGTGCTGGTGGCCTCCGACGGGGACGGGGAGCTGGGGTTGGAGGACTTTGTGAGGCTAATGGAAGGGGCAAAAGAAGAAGAAGAGAAAGTTGAGGAGTTGAGAGAGGCTTTCAAGATGTATGAGATGGAAGAGGGGTGTGGGCGTATTACACCCAAAAGCCTAAAGAGGGTATTGGGTAAGCTTGGGCAGGCCAAGACCATGGATGAGTGCAGGTCCATGATTGCTCACTTTGATCTCAATGGGGATGGGGTCCTTAATTTTGATGAGTTTAGGATTATGATGTCCTAAAGAGATTTTATTTGTATATATTTCCTTTTCTAAACATACATATTAGGAATTAGGTACACTCATTCATTGGTCTTGCTGGGTGCTTTTGAAGCCATTGTAATAAGTTCTTGGACAACTTCTATTATTTATGTTAGAATAAATTTGATTATTTTGGATTATTTTTTTCTTTATTTTTAATAATTTAATTTTATTATTTTGACATTTTTAATTTTACTTTTTTGATTCTGCGCAAATCCAAATTGGTTTATTTGAAATTTTATTTTGAATAAGATTTAACTGAATTTGCCCATAATTTTGAACTGTAATGAATTCGAAAAGTACCAAATTTTTCTAAAGTTTATGATTTGAATTTTAAAGTAAAGTTAGTTGAATGTGGGGGTGCCTATAATAAGAATCATTTTGGTAGTCTGAATTATTTATCTTGTAAAACACATTAAGTAAATTATTGGTACAAAAAATTAGATTGATCGGAGTTTGGTAGTCACATGATTAAACATATTTGTTTTATAAAAATGGATTTTTATATTGAAAATTATACTATACTATCAAAAAAAAATAATCCGATCATATAGTTAAAAGAAATCTAAATATCATTCTACTTTTTTACATGAATAGTCTTTTCAACCGGTCATGCAATTAGAGTATATAATGTGGAGGTAATAAATCTCTTCCTTGGTAAAAATCCTTGCCCATTAATTAGGTTGGAAATTTACCTAGATATTTTACCAGTGTTGTTCTTTGTAAACCAAAGTAATATGCAGGCTATTTTTTACATAAAAAAATGTGAGTTGATTTCAGAATTTTGTCTATACCAAATAAAGTGTTTTTTTTTAAATAATAATATAGATATAACGAATTGTTAAAAAATAATAAGATTATGTCTCACTGATAACACAACAGATTTTTACTGGTACAATGGTCGTTATTGGATTCAGATAAGTTTTTTCATGTACTTTAGCATTTCTCTCTCAACATTCATTTAATTTTAGGGTTAATTTCATTGACCTTTCTTGAGATTTTTGATAAATACATTCACTTTTCTTGTAATTTCAGAAATAATATTGATCTCTCTTACTTTTAAAATTAATGTCAAGATTCACTTTAGAAGCTAGTTTTTGCATTAACATGAAACTACATCAATTAAAATAAATAAAAATTCTCTTTTTTTTTTAAAAAAAAATTGATAACAAAGTTTATTTTTAAGTATGTTTAGATTAGAAGCACATAAAAGTAAAAATATTTAGATTATTATTTTTTTTAAAAAAGGTTATTGATAAGAAAGTTTAATTTTTTAAGTAAAGTGAATATTTATTTATTTTAATAGGTGTATTGAGATAAAATTTTAGAAATCTTAAATCAAAGGGTAAGTTTGTTATTTTTTGATAAAAAATAGCTCTAATAAAAAAATCTTGACATTAATTTAAAAAATGAGATAGATCAGTGTTATTTCTGAAATTACATGAGAAATTGTTGTATTTGTCAAAAATCTCAAGAGAGGTCAATGACATTTACCCTTAATTTTTTATTATCGAAGAAATATAAAATGTCTTTGATTATGGGTTTTTAATCTTTTACTTTGCAACGTGCCACGAATTGCACCGGCATTTTCTTTGTCGGGGAAGTATTCCTTAAAAAATCATGACAACGTGGTTTTTATAGTGTCGAAGTTAGAAGATTGGGGTTTGACTTTATAAACTTGAATGTATAAACGTATACTCCAACCAACATCTCATTATAAGAGATTGAAGTGTGTTTGATTATAATGTGGTGGAGCCCACAAAATTTATAATGTAGCTTATATATGTGTGTGTTTAATTTGACCAATCAAACAAGCCCTCGGAAAGTTTGAATGAACTCGTAAGTATTATGAGCTAGGATCATCTAATTTAATAGAAAGTCAAATTATGGATATTTTGTCCTTGACTTTTTAAATACAAAAATTAAACAATCATTTTGTTATTTTAAAAAGTAAAATTATTTATTTTTAAATATTAATTTTTCACCAGCATTTCCAGAATAGTGAAATTATATTATTTGTTGTTTTGAACTGTAAAATTATTTTTTAATTTTTTTTTTCCATTTTTCACCATCACTACCACCACCACTACCACTGCTGCCCAAAATAGTGAAATTGTATCTTTTCTATTTTGAACAATAAAATTATGATCTGAAGTTTTTTATACTGTTTTCTACCACCACTACTGCCATAGCCATCGCCGCCGTCACCTAATACAGTGTAGTATTGTTTTCCCTTTTAAATAATAATTTTTTTTTTTACTCTTTTACACCACCACTTAAGTAATAATATTTAGGTAAGAGCACGATTTTTTTTATACTATTTTCATTGTAATCTGATGTGGAAAAAATATACACCACTTCTTAATATTCTAAGTGGCGCATGTCGCCCTAAAATTCACGACGCCACAGCTCCGGTACATTCCTGGTCGCCAAAATCGTTATCGACAACGGAGCTCTACTTCGCCTACACAAATATAGGTCCCTCCAAATCGCCATAGGGCGAGGTCATCTATATCGCCGGTTCAGAGATATTCTCCATCAGGACTTGTCCTCCAAAAGGATTCTATCTCTATTCAAAGTCTGTTATCATAACTCATTTTCCATCATTCCTCCACCTGATCAGAGTCCACCTCCGTGAGAATTCCACCTCTACAAGAGAACTATCTCCATTAGACTCCAGCTCCATCACAACGCCTATAATTGTGGGTTGTTCTCCAATTGGCAGCCTCCTATGTTATCTCCGATATTTTTGGGATATCCTCCCATACTTATCCTTCCAAGGAACGCGCCGTGATCCACTTACACGGCTCATTACTCCGTCTATATAAAGGCCGCTCTCCCATTATAAAAAAGTACATTCAACACAAGCACCATAGATATTTTTACTATTGTGCTCGCCCATACTGCCTTTAATTATCTCCTGATCGTCTTAGTCTGATTTATACGCCGGAGGGGTTTTCACTGGCCTCCCCCCGTCTGATTACGTTTGTTCATTGCTGCGTAGGTCGCCCAAGTATTTGCCGAGGTCCAGTACCGAAGC
>BRYE01000003.1:20478556-20483556 GCA_030159115.1 Actinidia arguta var. hypoleuca | reverse complement strand
GACTGAAAGTTATTGAAGAAGAAGTGGCCAAACTCATCAAAGCCAATGTTATTAAAGAAGCCAATTACCCCAAAAGGCTAGCCAACGTCATCGTCGCCCCTGAGAAGGGGGGAAAATGGAGAGCATGCGTTGATTTCACCGATCTCAACAAGGCGTGCCCAAAAGATAGTTTTTCTTTGGCAAAGATTGACTTGATAGTTGACGCCACGTCCAGGCATGAGCTTCTTAGTTTTATGGACGCCTTCTCTAGTTATCACCAGATCAAAATGTTCCCCCCTTCGACGTGAAAAAAACTTCCTTTATTACAGAATTAGGATTATAATGCTACAAGGTCATGTCATTTGGATTAAAGAATGCTGGGGCGACATACCAGAGATTAGTAAACAAGATGTTCAAGGAACTGATTGGAAAGACCATAGAAGTGTATATAGATAATATGCTCATCAAGAGCACCAAAGTGGCTGATCACATCGCCCACCTTGAAGAAACATTGGACATTCTGAGAAAATATCGGATGATGTTAAATCCTTCCAAGTGCATCTTTGGTGTGTCATTTGCAAAGTTCTTGAGATTTTTGGTGACCAAACATGGGATTAAAGCAAACCCGGATCAAATTCAGGCTCTTCTCAGGATGAGCTCACCCAGGAATATCCATGAAATTCAGCAGTTAACTGGGCGAATTGTTGCCCTTAATAGATTTATTTCCAAATCGAAATAAATCTGTAATACCCCGAACCTGAATTATCTTTATTTTATTATAAAATAGCAATTTTTGATATTAAATTTAAATTATTTAATACATCTTGGGGTTAAATTGAAAGATTCATAACTTATGGAATGAATTAAAGAGGATATTAAAGTTAAGAGGTGATAATATAATTACTTAAAAGTTGGAGGGGTTGGAGTGTAATTTGACTAATTAAAAGGGAGAGTTCCGTGCTTGTGTGTGTGTGACTGCCAAATGGCAGCATGGATGCAAGCATTGGTGTCCAAATTTTGGACATACTTGGCGCCACATGGCTTCCCAAAATGTGTCCTGGACATGCAAGGCTAGCATGGTTGCTTGTTGCCTTTAAAAGTTTGCAAAGCAAAACAAAACAGTGTGCATGAAATAAAATAAACAGAGAGAGAGAGAGAGAAAAGAACTGAGGGAGGAGTACAAAAATAGATAAAAATACATAGCAAGTTCAGAGGAAAGAAATAAAAAGATTTCACTGATTTTTCTATTAAGGTAAAATTCAAATCTCCTTCCATTTGTTTAATTTTTCTTCAATTTTATTAATAGTAATTATACTGTTTAACATATTTAAACCCTCCAAATACCCTGAAAATATCATATTTATACGTATTTTTAAAATTAAAATTCGAAAAGCTCGGAATCATATTTTACCATTGGACCAGAAATCGTATTTTGATCATAACTTTCTCATACGATGTCTAAATTGCTTGATTTAAGTTTCGTTGAAAATTTATTAAAATTATCTAAAATTTTTATTTAAAATATTATTTTAAATTCAGAATATAAATGCTCCAAAATTGACAATAAATACGAATTTCAAAACTGGAACAAAATATTTTAAACAGAGACTTTATGAATTTTATAAAAATATTTAAAACATTATAAACTTCTTAAAATTTTATATATTATACATTTATATGTATAGTTATTCTGTATTTATTTTTATGAATTTATGAAATATATTTAATGCTCAAAATAATTTATAATCGAGTTGTTGTCAGCAAGATTTTTGTACAGAAACTGCTACTGTTTTATGAATTTTAAAAAATAGTTATAATGCTTAAAAATTCATAATCTTTTTACTGTAGATACATATATGTGTCTAGTATATTATGTAAAATTTTTAGAGTCAGATAATATTTGAATACTTTTATAAAAATCATATACCAAGTTGTTATTTCTAAAAAATGAAATGCAGAAAACTCTGCAGAAAATTAATTTGAAATTGTTAATGTTAAAATATTTTCTAAGTTGAAAAATTATGAAATTAGTATATTCATAGTCATGAGAAGAATATTAAATCTAACGATTCGCATATTAAACGTAGGACCCGAATTCCAAGAACATTAGCCCAAAATGTTAGCTCTCGGTGTGTAGAAAGATTTGGGCATATATTCGGTGAATCTTGTTATGTATTATATAGCATAAAAATGATATGTTTTATATTTTAAATGAAAGCATGGCTTGTTTTTAAAATTGATATGTTTTATGTTTAAAAGTATGCTTTATTTTGTTGTACCATGAAATGATGAAAATGATATTTATAAAAAGTATGTTTAAGTCGAGACATAGTTCATACGTTGCCCTGTTTGCTAGGGGGAGAATATAACATGGTTGATGTAACAAGGAGATCATTACCAGATGATTGTGGGATGAATTCATACCAAGAGGTTAGGGTCGCTCCCTATGTTCTGGTGTTCGTTGAACGGTTAAGTGTGTCGTAAATTATCAATCGTAAATAAATTTAAATTTTGCCGTGTAGTCAAGGGTTATTTGGCGTATTTGAGCCATAATTCCCGTGAAAAGATTAATTTTATATTGTATCTTGACTGATAGTCAAGGGTTGGCCTAGGTGAGCTATGGATTGACAAAAAGAGGTTTCATCTTCTATTTTTAAATGAACCTGATTTTCATAGATTTTCATGGGTGCATGTATGTTTTATATAACTTGACTCACACTAACCTAGTGCTTAAGACGTTGTCGAACGTAACTCATTTCAGGTGATGTAAATGAGGAGGAACACAATTGAGGGTGGGTGACTCTAGCATGCTGAGTTTTTGTTAGTCCTGTACTGTGTGATAGTATAAGGACTTTTATAATTCAAATCCTTCGACTACATCGTGAGTCTTGAATTCGAAAGATTTAAATTTTAAAAATACTTGTTCTTACAATCTTCAATTTCTAAAATAAATCTGGTTGTTTTAATCATGGTCGTGCATCATCGATTCGCGCAGCATATATACTGCACACAACTCACGCATAAACATTACAAGGCAGCATATATACTAAATCAGCAATTCACGCATATGCGTTACTGAACATAATAAGACGTCCAAGTTTTCTAAAGTATTTAAAACAAAGAAGAAGTAGAATAAAAATCAGAAAGATCTAATGGTGGATAGTATTTTACCTCCATTGTTCATTCTCGATCCCTAATCGATCTTCACAATCAATCCCAAGTTGAAAAAATTAGCCACGCATGGCTATGAAAAATAAATAATTAAATATAAAAAATATTCTGAAATATGAACACTGATATGAATGATTAAAAATTAAAAAACGTAAATTAATGATAGAAAAATTATAAAATAATACATGTAATTGAATAAAATCGTAAATCGAATTGATTAAACATAAATCGGATGTAATTAATTATAAGACTATTAAAAACTATAAAAAACTAAGGTAGGAGGCTGTAAAGAATCCTAAAAAATAATATATCTTGTTTATAAAATCATAAGAAAGTATATTTTGGCTACACAATTCAAGTCCCATCGGGATTAGAATTCTTGCCCAATTTTTTTCTTATCCATTTGTCCTATCTCAATTTTGACCACTTTAGAGATTGATTTAGACAATTCTTATTAGATATAAAATTATAGTACTTGAAGTATTCTTTTCAACTCATAAAAAATTAGATAAAGCGAACATCTGAGAAAAAAGTTATGGCCAAAATACTGAAATAGATTTTTCAACAAAATTTGTTAGCATTCGAACTCTAATTCCTTTATCTTTTTGGAGTTCGAATGCTAAGTACAATTTTGCCCATCTTTGATTTTTTTTTTTTTATCTTCTTCATATCCTATTTTGGAGTCTTCGGAGTCTAATTCTCGCAATGCTCGTTAGACGTGAATTTGCATAACTTTGTGAGATCTTTTCAACGGCATATCTTTTATTTCATTCCGAGTTACAAGTAAAAACTTTCTTATTTCCGAGATAAATCCCGGTAATGGTCCTCGATATACATGCCTGCACTCCAGATCACTTTTATGTCTCTTCTCTTCTTTATTAATATTTTTTTACAATGAACTCAAATACAACTTTAAGTACGAAACACGATAAAAATATATAATAAAACTAATTTAGGGTCAATTTGAGTCGATTTAACAGCGCTTGGACTACAATTATGCAGTCCAATCATGCACCCCAACTAACCTTTTGCTAGTCCCTAGCAAAATTAAGAAAAACAAAAAGATAATCTGTCCTTTCGTAAGAGTCCCGAATGCATTTAGCGAATGCATCAAGCCTTTAAACCCCTAGGTTAACCCTAGTAGACGAGTGGTGTCTCATAAGGACTTCTAGTGATGATACCCACAAGCATCACATCATACAATGTATCAAAAATAGTTTAATAATAGTTTCTTAACACAATAAAATACAAGCATTTCAAATCAATCCAATCATGCCATGTAATCTACCAAACCATCAAGTGCAATATATTGAGAGATTCAAGTGTAATAGTGAAATCGTATTTTTTAAAGATCAACCATTATGCATCTCATAACAACAACCGACAGTCTTGATTTAAAACTCACAAGTCATACACTCCCCAAAATAGAAAACGCAGGTTTCTCTCAAAATCACAATCAAGACAATAGTTGTGAATTTGACATGATGACTTTTACATAAAAGAACTCAAGAACTTATGCAATTCCGTATATTTAAGGTAATATGGATGTAAGAGTAGTCCAATAAAGTAGAGAGAATCAAGCGGTAATAAATCTCAACATATGCATTGGTCACTACACATGCCGACTTAATAAGTGTACACTTCAAACTCTACTTTCATACTTTTCAACTCCTTCATATCATATTGAATTCTTTTTTTTTCAACAATTTTTTTTCTTTCTTCTTCTCCCTTTTTTTTTCTTTTCTTTTTCTTTCATTCTCCTTTTCTTCGATTTTTCTTAACTTCTCAAAAGTCATACTATTCTTTTTTCCAAACTCAAGGCAAACTCCAGATTTAACACGTTTTTTAGA
>BRYE01000003.1:20463556-20466056 GCA_030159115.1 Actinidia arguta var. hypoleuca | reverse complement strand
CGATTATTAAATTTTACACATTGAATTCTTACTTCGCGTCCCCAACCAAATATGTGTGAAAATCCTAGCGATGTTGTAAGAAGCTCTGTTGAAATGTAGAAAGCCAAATCCTTTTGGATGGCATTAATTTTGGAAGCTTAAAAGCCCTAATTATCACATGATCTTCGAATAAAGGCCAATATTGTTTAATGAAACATAATTAGTGTGATAATATCACACTGTTTAAGACTATGTTCAACGTTGAAAATAAGGAGTGACCACAAAAAAATAAGAAACTCAATGAGCCGTGTGTCAAGTGCATAGCGAATTATTCTTCCGTTTTTTATAAAGCAATATTATGTCATCGCTACGAAGTCCACCATACACTTATTTTTTAAGGGGCCTCAGACCAATTCTTAGTTTACATTAATCAATCTAATTACTACTGGTAAAATATTCAACCCTTAATGGCCTCTATCCTATTTTAGGGAAAATTATATAAATTTACTATCAACAGTGTTTCTAATTTTTATTGTGGCAATTTTGGAACAAATTCTAAAATTACATGTAAAAGTGCAATTCTTAAAAGGGCACGTACCGACCGACCGGTTCCCTTTTCAAAAATTATTATCATCAAAACATGCTCAAAAAATTTAAGAGAAATACTATAAACCGTCTTTAGGACGGTTGATACTGTATAAAAAATATATATAAGAAAATATAAAAACATATTAAAAAGTGTAAAATGTATATCGAAAATCAAATCTTTTTATCATTTTGTATTTTTTAATGACCATTCTAAAGACGGTCGATAGCAAGATCCAAAATTTAATATCACCAAATTGTCAAACTATCACCCCTCACCAAAATGGATGACGTTACTGCCACGACACCTTTTTTAGTACCTGGACCATTACCCTCTCTCTCGCTCTCTTCTTTCCTGTCCCACACAACCCATGATCACCAGTCCAGCTCTCGCTCGCTCGCTCTCTCGCTCTCCGTCAAAAAATCCCACCATTATCCTCTTCCAAGTACATCTAACTATAATGCTGTTTTTTATATAATTTGGGATATATGTATATACATGTCTGGACATATAATTAATGCATCCAAAATAATTTGACCAAAATTTATATAATACCAAATTTTGTACACTTGCACAAATTGAACTAAAAATTGCACCCATGCACCAATTGAACCAAAATGTGCACACTTCCTTGCCGGTGGGGCATCCCCTTGTTCGGTTTATGATGGACGGTTGATGGGTTCCCCTTTCTTTGACACAAATCACCATGGTAGCCAAGCTAATTTATCTGAAGGTAACAAAATCTACTTATTCATGATTGGTATCATTTTTGTTATATATTTTTCTTCAAGTTGCCCAAAATACTGTTTTAGAAAACTGTTTTGGAGAAAATTTTCTAAAGGATGGTTTCTAATTTTCAAAACTTCTTTTGGCACAAAAATAAAAACGATGAGTGTTAATGATCTTTTCATTCTCTTTTGTTTTCGGAAACTCGGAAAATGGAAATGGAAGACAAAATCGAAGGGGAATTTTTGGAGGTTTGAGACAGTGGCGAGAAAAACAAGTTCATGCCATGATTCAGAGAGAAGATGAGATGTAAATATAATTCTTTGTGTAGTTAACGCTATTTTTGATTATGTCCATAACCTGTTACATAATAGTGTGTTTATATAATTTATGATACATGTACATACATGCGTGTACATATAATTGATACATCATATATATATATATATATATATATATATATATATATTGTGGGGTGTAGTATTCGTGAGATGTAAGAAAAAAATTCGAGGATAGACACATGCTATTAGTGGTGGAAGGTGCAAACGGTAGTCGGTTGTTGTGGCCAAACTGTGATACATAAATAGTGAGTTCGGCTGCCGAAACTATTTTCGACAAACGGTTCTCCGACTGTCAAGTTAGATGATCGGAGGATAAAATATATATATATATATATATATATAAAGAGAGAGAGAAAGTAGAAGCTTAGAGTAGCCGATTTTGCATACCTTTGAGAGAATAAGGGTTAGCCTTATATAACTCAGTTCAGCGCATGTCTGGATGAGCCAACTGTCATGTCCCTAAACAGACTGCAGTTCGGCGTGTTCCTGAACGCGCTGATTGCTATATCAATGAATAAGCAGCTAACCTAGCCATGCTTCTAGGACTTGGTTGGTAGCCTAGCCAATCATGTCGTTGATCTCGATCCGGGTATGGGGGCTGCTAAAGGAAACCTAACTTGTAAGTTACCTTCTATCCTCTAATATACTTCGGGATCTCCGCTGACTGTTGCATCTCGATCAAGTTTTGGCACAACTGCCCCTCCAAGCTTGCTATAGAGAGATAGCCCGAAAACGATCCTTGCTCTTGCTTGGCCAGAATTAGTCTGGTATGACTTGACCAAGATCCTAGGCAGAGACCCCACCGAGCTTGTTGTAGAGCGACAATTCGGCGGTGGTATCTGTTCTAGCTCAGTCAAAGTTGGTACTT
>BRYE01000003.1:20408556-20411056 GCA_030159115.1 Actinidia arguta var. hypoleuca | reverse complement strand
CATTACTCTTTGTATCAATTATGATCTGTGTAAATAAATAAGGTTCTTGTTTGAGTACTTAATGCGTAACTTCCCACATCAACTGTTTTTTCTTTCTTTCTTTCTTTTCGGCGTTCTGCTAAGGAAAATGTAATTGCTCGAGGTAGATTTTCATGATATTTTGTTGTAGAATCCTAATTTACATTTTTGGTTGGACATTTAGGAATGTTAAACCTCGTTTGCTAACCAGCTTTAAGGCGGTTTTTCTTCGCCTTGGTTTTAGTGTTTTTTTGTGTTTAAGAATTTTTTTTTATTTTTTCAGTTTGTCGTGGCTAGAAAGGAATTGGAAAAGCAACAAAAAGAAGGCTCTATTTGAAAAAATTAACATTCCTAAAAAACCCGTCTCCCTCTGTACAAGATTCTTGAAGAAGGTGAGTATCATTTCTCCTTGGGAAACAATGTTGTTTCTCTCCATGCCCGGGGTAAATCCATCTAGCGAAATTTCCAACTCCATATTCTTGAGGGAGCTTCTAAATGCAAACCAATGTGATCTCAGAAGCTCCAAAAAATGATTTTTTTTGTTATTATAATTACACTCTCAAATAAAATTACTATTATGAACAAATTAAAAAAAAAAAAAAAAAGCAATCCTAATTATAGCTCAATATACCCCATTTAATAAACCCCACCTTTATTATTATTTTTCATCTTTCTCTTCTATTGTCATGTTCTAATTATTAGAACTAAATCCTAAAACCCTTACCATTCTTTTCCCTAAAACACCAATTCTCTAAATTTTTTACCCTCCCTATGTAAAGAATAAAATCCAGCATCACATCTTATTATTTTCATTTTCATTATTCTCCATTAACAACACGTTTGTAGATTTAGAAGAAACGCAAATCTTTCTTTTGAGGTAAAATAAAATAATAGAGAACCATAAAATAGATGTTTCAGAACATTATACCATAAAAAATTATTAAATTACTTGCGAAACTCTTTTTTTATGTTTGAAAATATTTGTATTTCGTCATTTGTTCATATATATAGAGATTAACAATAATCAATTGTTCATACTCGTAAGTTGTAAATAATTTTTTTTTGCTCATAATCGAAAAAATTAACATCTGTCATTTGTTTATCCATACAGAGATGAACGAAAAACAATTGTTCAATAGTTAGTGTGAACAATTCCAGAATTCATTTTCAACTCTCGTAGTTATGAGTGAGACTCACCTACCGCAAATACCCACATGGTTACGTTCGTGCGGTGGTCACGGCGATGGCCACAATGATTGAGGCTGGTGTCACGCCCCGGATAAACAAGACCCGGACACGTAAGCAATTACTCTAATAATAGAAAGTCGAACTAAAATAATACAACAAGTCATATCATAACATCAGAGTATAAATAATACTACCCGTAGGACCATGCTCTTCATGAGCTATCAAAGTATAAAACCAGAATGAAAGTATGTGGACAACGCCTACACCGGGCCAAAAGAATATTACAATCCCAAATTACATTATTAAGTTCTCAAAATAAAATATATAAACGGTATCCATGTGCCTCAAGGATTGGGATAAGTCTCGATACCTGAAATTTATTTAATAGTAAATGTGAGTTATCGAAATATTTTAATAATGGGTTTGATGTACCAAGCCAAAATCATGATACGTATGTATAAAATAAATTTTGTGATACGATAAAGTAATGTGAGCATTTATATCAAAATACACTTTTCAATTCATGATTTCTTAAACCAACAAGTTCTCAATCTTTTCAAACATTCTCAAATTGTTAATCCAATTATTCCAAATGACACACCTAGAATAGTACCTAAACTGGCCTCATCACCAAGCATGGAGACAATATCTAGCCAACTTCTCGATCAATAGTCGAGAGCCTTGGCTTTCCTCCTGCGTGGATTTTTCGGTCTCTCACCGTAAACTTATTCTAAGTCACATTATTCTGGGTACATTAATGTACCAAATTTGGCACTACCTAGCGTGTCATTTCTAAAATAAATTCCAAGTTTCAAATTCCAAAGTTCCATTCTCAAATTCTAAATTTTATTTTTAAGCAGAATGTATTATTGAACCAAAAGAAAACGATTCCAATGTATTTACTACAAATTATTCTCAGAGACGATCAAAGCAGGTGACTACCAGTAGTGGCCCTGAGCACTACTGATAGACAGGGCTCCAGAGAAGAAATTAAAATATTCACTACTGGTAGACAGACTTCTAGAGGCTACATAAAAATATTCCCTACTGATAATGGATTTATCACTATTGGTAGACAGACTTTCAGAGGCTAAATAAAAATATTTACTTCCGGTAGATAGACTTCTAGAGGCAAAAAATCAAATATTTACTACCGGTAATTGATTTATCACTACCGTTAGACAGACTTTCACAGGCAAAATTAAATATTCACTATCGGTAGATCGGCTAAAAACTAAACATTTTCAAATCGTAAACTTACGATTTTCTCATAAAGCAAGTTATGTTTTTCAAG
>BRYE01000003.1:20388556-20391056 GCA_030159115.1 Actinidia arguta var. hypoleuca | reverse complement strand
TTGATCCAACGGATATAACAGATATAATTTAATCCAAAAGGTTGTTATTATTTGGATTGATTCAACGGTTACAATTCTACGCGAAAAGTTGTAATTAAAGGAGTGCGTTAGAATATTTTTTATATCAGAAATATTCAAAATATTTTACAATACGAAGCGAGCATACAGTAAAAGCCCAGTTAGATGAGGTCACTGCTCATCATCATATGATTGATAGTTAGAACTTAGAACTCTACCATGCCCTTTATAATTACCTCATCGAACATTGTGCTTTTGACAAAGAAAGCAAAATTAATTGAGTGTATTTTTTTTTTATATTTGAAATGCTATAAAATTTGTACTCTATTCTATGAATTTAACGGTGAAATATGGATCGTTATTAAATTTGGCAAAAAGCTCCTGTTATGCCAAATTTATATAAAATATAACATGATGTTATATTTGACACGATTATAAAAGCATTGTTGGAGATTGAAAGTGGCAATTTTCACCCAAATCCTTAAATCAATCAAAACACATACATTAAAATTAGATTGAACTCAACATTCATTAATTGAATCAAAATGAGTCTCGACCTATTTAATCAATTTAGAGTGAGTCATAAATGGATTGAACTAATTTCAACCCATTTAATCCAAATAGTCATCCCACTTATCTAGCCCAAAGAAGATCGTTTTCATACTGAGCATACTTTACTAATGGTTCGTTAAAAATTATTTTTTTTTTAACAATAAAATTATTTATATTTTTATTTTGTAGAAAACTATTTTTTTTGTTTATGTTCAAAAACAATAAACAATCTTTTTTTAATTTTTTAATATGAAAATATAAACCATTTAATCAGTTTTTTTAACAGAAAATTATTTATGTTTTATTTTGAAGAAAACAGTTTTTTTAAACAGAAAATTGTTTCGAAACATTTTTTTAACTGATTTTTTTTTTAAAAGTGTTTTTTTTAAATATATTTTTTGAAAACAGTATTTTTAACAGAAATTGATTTTTTGAAAATAGTTATTTTAAACAGAAAATTATTTTTGAACCTTTTTTTTTAAACCAACTTTTTCCAAAACAGCTTTTTTTATTCTAGAGAGAACTATTTTTTATTTCAGTTTTTTTCCAGAAAATAGTTTTTTTTTCAACTAAAATAGTTTTTTTAAATGCTCTAAACATAAGAAAATAAGTAAAGTAAAACATATTTTGGGTGAGGGTGATAAATAAATAATTAGATTAATTGTATGGATTAAGTTTGACTTTAAATAAATAAGTTAGGTTAGATTTGAGTTATAATCATGTTGTTAAATGGTTTACTAATTGGTCATCAATCCACTAATGACTCAAGCAATTTATGACCCTTCCAATATTAATCCAACTCATCCAATTGCCACGTCGACTTGAGTTGAGGTGCTCTTAGAATAGAAAGTCTCAAGGCATGGATCTAAAAAAAGTAATTAATTAAAATAAAAATATATAATTGGAATAAGAATATGATTCACATTATTTTAATTAAGTCGGAATAAGATTCACTTTATTTGGGATTTTTTTTTTGTATTTTTTTTGAGATTTTAGTCATTTTTTAACTTTGGGATAAGTTTTTTTTTTTTGGTCAGTTTTTTTTAAAAATTATTTGGCATATTTGATATAGGTTTATAAAAAAAAAATACTATATTTTTTTTTGGATATCCCAAACAATCTACTTGGCTTTTTTGTTTCACTTTACCTAAAAAATCAAAAATAATTTTTTTTAGTTATTCCAAACTGGGCCTGAAAAACAACCCAATTCCCTCACTCCTGCTCATAATCTTAAATTTTAGTATAATCCATAAAAAACAGAAAAAAAGTGCAAATTAAGCATATTTTTCGATTAGATTATTACAAACGCCTAAAAAATAAGCACTTTATAACCTCGTAAAATAAACACACAAATTTACGAGGTTCGGTAATATCATCAACGTTTCTCCATAATATAAATACAAGTTTCACTCTCACTCTTACAGATTTATCTCTTACACTACACAAAAAGAGAAAATACAAAAATAAAGAGAAGAAAGAACAAAGGGAGAGAGAGCTCCTCATAAACACTCAGCAACCATTAACATAAACTCATCTCTAAATGCTTGTAAAGAACAAGACTTGGGCTTGGGGTTAGGGTTGTGTTTGGGTCTAATAGTAAGTTAATATCAACATAAATTATAACAAACAATCCAGTTATCGTCTTTGTAGAGAGAGGAAAAAGGGAACCGATCTTTTTCAGTTGAGAATTTAGGTATTGTCTACTATAAATTAAAGTATTTTTATTATTTTTTTTTGTTATTTTTTGCTTTGCCTTGATTAGAAAAACCAGAACAAAAATTTTACAAAAGAATCCTAAAATTTGAACATTTTTTCTAAAAAAACATCTCCTTTCACTTTTCCATTTTGAAGATTGAAAAAATAAAAAATTTAATAAAACACAAAAATAATCCAAAATAACCTAATTTATCCAAATCTCTCTTTTTATTTC
>BRYE01000003.1:20371056-20376056 GCA_030159115.1 Actinidia arguta var. hypoleuca | reverse complement strand
AATGTCATCTAAATAACAATAAAATTATAATAATAAATGGAGTATGATTTAGTAAAAATAACAAAACTCAACATACATTAATATAATATAAAAGGTTATATATATATATATATATATATATATATATATGAACAAACATAGCGGTGGTGGCGGGCCAACCTGTAAATAATAAAAATATTAGTACAGTGAGTGAGTTTATTAAAAATTGTAAGGTGGAGATCACCACTACTTATTACCCTAGCTCCAGAGTAAGAAAACAAATGGCACAAATGGCTTATAAATTAGGACCAAACGTCGGTCTTGTGGTTAAGGTGCCTCTTTACCAAGCGTAGGAATGTACGAAAAATCGAGAAAATCTGATCGAAAAATATTTAGTTTGGTTTGGTTTTAGCAGCTAGTTTAGATGTTTTGATTTTTAAAATGTAAAAATCAAAAAAAATTCTGTTCGATTATGTTTTGTGATGTACAAAATCGATACAAACCAAATCTAATCGAATTAACTACTTATTTATTTTTAGATCTAATCTTGGCGGTTCATATATATCACTTTTTTAATCTTAGTCCTTATTTCCAAGCAACCACACCTTAAATTCTTAGTTTTTGGTTTTGAGCTTGTTAATTATTACATTTAATGATTTAAAATATGATGATTAAGGGGTTATTTGATAACCCAATTAAGTACTTAAAGCTGAATGCATTACGTAAAAATGAATTAAGTTCGTTTGATAATTATATTTCATATCACTTAAAAAATTAATTACTTCTTAAAAACCTAGTGTAAAAATTATAAAAATTTTAAATAACACTATTGTTACTTAATTTTGACTTAATTTGTAAGTAATCTGTATTACCACTACGAGATCTACCTCCACCGCTACTACTACAATGAGGAACACCATCTCTCCACCATTATAATTGCCACCGCCACCACCTTCCACCACCGCCACCATCAATACCCCAACCACCACCATGCGAACACCACCACCACTACTATTGTCGTCACTACCACAACCATCCCTTCACCAACCAATACCACTGTCACCACCCTTTGCTTCCTCCACCACACCACCACCCATCTACCACCATACCACCACCCTCCTCTACTATACCATCACCACCATCCCTCCAATACCAATACCTCATCCCCCTCCACCACCATTTGAACCTCCCCACCATTCAAACACTACCATCGCTGGCGCCAGTACTAATACCACAACCACCGCCCTCTACTATTACAACTACTATATCTCTACCATTAATACCACAACCACCTCTACTACCACCCTCACCACTTCTATATACCTCCACCACATGCATTATCTCCTCAACCACCAACACAATCACCATCCATTTGCCACTATAACAAGATTTGAAGCCACCACCGTGATTACACTAGCGTCCCCGTTGCCACATCACTACTACCAAACCACCACCACTTCTCTTATAAATTGAAAGAACAAATTTGAAAAAAAAAAGATTTAGATTTATTTCATTGAACATATATATAAATTAGATTTAGCTTGTTGCATATATCAATTAGTTCCAATTCAGTACTTATATTTTTACCAAATAATTTTTTGACTTAAAATCTTCAGCATTCAGTTTTTCGGTATTTATTTTTTAGTTTTCAGCATGCAGTTTTATCAAACAACACCTAAGTGAACGTTTGTATAAAGGCCCAAAAAGTTGGCCAAAATTTTTTTTCAAAAAAAATAAAAAATCGAATCTAATTCTCTCTAACCGAATAGTTATGTTTTTCTAGTATAGATTTCGGTTTTATAATTTTACAAATCGAAATTTTCAATTAAGACTCATAATTTTTCTCAAAATCGAACCGACCAAACCAATTACACCTATGACCAAATATGATGTCTAAATTTGAGTCTTACTTTAACATCTCCTTCTCTTATTTCCGATCGATTGTAAAAAACAAAGGCTTATAAATTGGCAGGGAGTTGGGATAGTTTCCTCATTCTCTTATTGAAACAGACAATTAACCACCTGCATTCATATATGATGCTCTTTATTGGGTGAGACACTCCAAAAAGGATATTAGTTCGTACTGTTCTATTTAGTCCTTGACTGAAGCAGCAGAAATCCTTATCATTCCAGCCAAATGTTCTTTTCATGCATCAGCTTTCTCACTCATCAGTTTGTCTTCAAGCTGGAAAGTGATCTCCAAGAACACCAGCAAAGATAAAAAGCTCTCTAACTTAAGATACTTTAGTAGTGAAGTAAGAGGGTAAGATTCACTAACCCCATGACGGTACATTGATGCACAATCTTTTTTTCAAGCAAAGAATCAATTACGAGCATCCAACTAGACAATAACGTAAAATAATAATATCAATCTAGTGACATATTGTATTTTTATATGATGAAATGCTAACGTCTAAATTTTGTATAATTTTATCATCCTTAGCGAACTGTCAAAAAATAAACAAAACAAAGACGACTTGTTAATTGTCATTGAGCTCGACTGTATTGGGCTTGCAACAAACTAAGTTTGAATAGATTTTAAAATTTGTCAAGTTTTTCAATTAAACGTGAATAAGCCGCTACTCAGCTCAATAAGTTTATATCTAATGTCTTCAAGCGGTGGTCAGCTCGACAAAATCTCGTTTGAGTTTGACTCTACAAATAAATAACCAAACTTGAGGGCATTTTTGAAGCTCATTGATTTTTCAAACAAAACTTAAACAATCTATACTACTCGGCTCGACTCGGTTTGTTTGCCTTCATATTCTCTCTTGTCCAGAGGACAGACGCATGATTTTAACTTTATGGAGCAGAATGTACATATAAATTATAACATTAACTTATGCATGAAATATAATTCTTATTAAAATCTTGGACGAGGTTTTTCGAAATTTGGGTTGGCATCGCCGTCCGCGGTGGCCCCTTGTCCATCCCTGCTCTTGTCCCCTTGTCATGCGTAGACTTTTTCTCTATGACATGATTAGAATTAGAGAGACTCATCGTATTATTGAGGATGTTTGAGACAGGAAACATATGAAAATTTGGATATTATAAGATCTAGTGTGGAAAAGAAGGCGGTGAGGTTAGGGTGATGGAGAACAGACAGAATATCTGTAGTAATCAACAAAATTATAGTGCCAAAACATATATTTATTAAGCTCTAATCACTTTTTTTTTTTTTTTTATTAAATATGATATTTTTCTTTGACTTCTTATTCAACATCCAATGTTTCTTCTTCAACTTTAATGCTTTCCTAAAGCTGTCTTTTTTCCAAGTTTTAAAAGATGGCTCCTACACGAAACTACCCTTTTTTTCTCATTAATAAAAAAAATTGTAGTTCCATAATATAAGTTTATTGTGCTAACTTTTTGGATTAATTTTTGTAAAAAAAAATTCAAAAACAGATTTTAGATTCTGGCACTCCGAAATCTGTGTGCATTTTATTTGGCAGAACGCCTCATGTTTCTAATTCTGGAAAAAAAAATACTAAAGTTGTTTAAAATCAGAATTTTAGGACGAGCTACTATTTTGATACTTTTAAATTTGCTTTCAAAAGTGAACTCTACGTAATCTAAATATTTTGACCACCACTCACGTTATATCAATGCCGAGGAGTTGGCTTGATAGTTTAGGCATAAGATTTGGAAGTCTGCTTTAATTTCGAGGTTTCAAGATCTTATGCTCGAAATTAAATCTCCTAGACACTATCAATTTTTGAGTTGGGTCAATCCATATGGGGTTTTGTCTCGACTTTAATTGGACTCTTTGCTAATAGACGGTAGAATTGATATTCTGAATTAGTCGATCTTGACCGAATACCAAGTTATATATCAAAAAAAACACTCACAATATATTATTACTTGACTTCGTATTCAACATCCAATGTTTCTTCAAAGTTTTTTTTTTCAATTTTAAGTGAGGAGTTCTACACGACACTGCCAATTTTTTCTTTGAAATAAATATTGCCTAGCTTCCTAAACTGAGCATATATATCTAGGATTTCAACAACTCCATGAGGAACAAAACAAAGATACACAAGTGGCCTGTTTGGACCTAGAGGTAACTTGTGCATTGTAGCCTAAAAAAATTGAGGTTGGCTTCCATTTCTAACTTAGTTTCTTGAAGAATGAAACAAAGAGCTAATCATTCATTCCATCTCATTGGTTGCATTGTCCATTGTTCAAATAAATATCTCTTTAAGAGTTATTGTTGTGATTAGCTGTTACTTTCTCAAATCAAAGTTTTTTTTAAGAAAACTTTAATTTCGTAGGGGTGTAGGGATTTTCCTTCTTTCTATGTGAGCTTGGCTTCTGTCTAGTTCAGTTAGGAACCAGAGGTTTTCCGAGTTCAAATTGAGATTGTGCAACATTTTTTTTTTATAATTAAAGATTCCAATCATCTACCTATTCACCTTTGTAATTTTTTGTTCGGATACAGTGATGGATTTTTGAGTAGTTGACAAATATGAACCTTTCATTTACAAAATGCATCCATGTACGTACTCAAATTTGACGTCTCGAATTCAAAGCCAGACCGAACTCTTCTATATTTCTAAATCCAACATACATATTAAACTCGTGACACTTTTAAAACATCTCAATTTTCTCACTCCAAATCTTTAGGATTCTAACTTCTAAATGTGTCCTCATTAATTTGGGGACTGGTTGGTGAAAATAGTGGACGATTCATTGTATAAGATCTTTTTCTTTTGATGGATATGTCATAAGATCTTTTTGGAAAACCTCAAAAGAGCAAAAAGAGTTCAAAACCAAAGTTATCTATGAGGATAAGGATAGCCAACTAGCTACCATATGGCTTCTTTCTCCCTTGGGAAGAGGAAAGGCCAAGAATTTGACTTAAAAGGAGAGTAATTAATATTATGTGTAATAACAGGTTGACAGCATTATCGCCTAATGAAAAATCTCATGTTAATGTTGGTAGTTAGATTTTATATACGATCAGATTAATGCAAGATAAATAATAGGATTATATATATATATATACACTCTCTTTTTTCATT
>BRYE01000003.1:20363556-20366056 GCA_030159115.1 Actinidia arguta var. hypoleuca | reverse complement strand
TACGACTAAGTAGGTGCGATTGGTCCATATCAAATGTCACCACCGTATCCAAATGAGGTTACTCTAAAAGTTATTACTAAAAATGTCCATAGAGATAGGCCAACAACCACTAATATAATTATTGTGACAAAGAAAATTGACACCCATTGAGTCATATGATCTGATTATCATATCAACATGCATGTCATCCTCAGATGCATACAATGTTTATAATGAATTTTGTGAAAAAAATTAAATTTGGAAAAGTTAATTTTATAAAGTAGAATTTAAAAATATTAAAATGGTAGATTTTTAGAATTGAATTTTAAACAACTTTTTAAAATTATTTTTCTTTTTTTCTTACTCAAAATTCAAAACAGAGAATCCCAAAGAAAACAATGCATGACTTAGTTTGGAGGATACACAATAATTTGGGTGAAATTCACCATTTGATTAGTTCAAAGTTCAAATAGTAAAATCTAATGATACCTTAAACACAATTTTTTAGCTGAGGGTGAATTTTATCTAAAAAAGGAGGAATCTAGGAATAGACAAGCATTTAGCCTATGTAGCTGTGAGTCGCGGATTCACATATTGGTAGTAGTACGAACATTCACTCTTGACATTTGGTACGATTCATCTAAACCTGAAAGGCTCACTCATTCAACTTTGAAACTTAAGGGTTGAAATCAAATCTTACACATTCCAACCAACCAACCAACCAAACTGTTTGTGAATTTTATTAGGTGATAAAGAAAATTATTTTTATTGAGATCAACAAACTTGACAATAGGAGACTAGTTCTTACTAGAGAAATACTTCTTTCATCTCATATTGATGATCTATTATTCTATTTTGGAATATCTCAAAGTATATGACTACTTTCTAAAATTAACAAAGAAAAGTAGATAATTTTCTCATTTTCCTCTTTAATTTCTATAATATTTTAACCAAAATAAAAAATTAAAATTAATAATTACATGAGTAAAATTAAAGAATAATAAATATATATAATGATAATATTTTCTTAAAAAATTATTTTAAAAAAAAAAAAGACCATAGGACGGAGGGAGTAGTATATAATGTATGCATAATCATTGTACATGGTACATTTAACAAATTTGGATGCTCAGATGGCTCAGACACACATGAGAGAGAACGATCTGATTTGACTGGCTTTCTATGCAAGGCATGCTTCGTCTTTCTCCGCACATCACTAAATGCATGACCTTAAGGGATGCTCCAAGTTGTGACTTTCCATTAATTTCAATTCCCAAAAACACTTATTAAAATGTGCACCTCTCTTATTAATTTTACCTGGATCCTCTAAACTTTACCAAACAGTTGGATGTTGCGGATTCAATTTTTAAAATTTGTTGAGCAGATCATCTAAGAAAAAAATCGAGTTGATCAAGTATAAAAACATTTGTCTAGATGGCAGCTATGACTTTTAAAAGAATCTTGCTATTTTCTGAAGGCAAAAATGTTGTGATGACGAGGATACTAATGTCCGATTGGTATGATTTCTTTTGTATTTATGATTTATTTATTTTTTTGATAACTTGTTATCTGGTCAATTGGATCGATTAATCCGGGGGTCATCCCACCATTCACAGTCGGAAAACCCATTTAAAGTCGGAGCAAAGTTCTATATGGACTAGCCTAACATCACAGGAATTAATAGGACTTGGATATAAGTGGAACCTCAGGCCAAAAGCTTCATGAGGCTTGTGGTGACCAAGTGGCGTGCCAACCCTTGAAAGTCATTTTTATGTATATTTTTTTCGATAAGTTCTACAAGATCAACAATTTAAATCACTAAGATGAGGTAAAAGTAGATTCATAATGTGCTAACTTTACACCCAAATTGAAACAGTCATGAAAAAGGCAAAAGTATTGCCCTTATTTTAAGGGAAGTACTTATCCATAACTTTCCCATTCAAAACATTCAATTTGGGCTCTCCCATTTAAGACCCACCTCAACAACATCATTCAAGTGTAACTTGGTGAACTACCAATGCAATATTGGGGGGGTTTGAATATTTTCTCGTGTAAGTTACAGTTGCACCTAAATTCACCACCCAATGACCAATTAAAGCATGTCCATACTTCTAAGGAGTTTGAAAAGCAAAATAAAGTCCCCATGAACCAGATCACAAGAACATATCTAATTTTTATCTTTTGAATAAAAAACTAATATAATAGTGCATTTAAAAAAAAAAATCTCACTTTATAAAATAATTTTTTTTCCAAATAACAATTTCAACAGAATATTTTTTTTAAAAAAAATAAAATTTTGAATCAATGATTAATATGTAATCATTTTGATAATTATTTTTTTCTTTATTATATTGATATTATTTGATAATATTCATGGTGGGTTCGCAAACCTAGTGCAATGACGCAAGTGAGTTATGTGGTTTTTGCAAATGAAATGTGTGTTCAACACATGAAAAAAAAAAAAAAGGGATGTCAGTGTTTTTTAATCACATAATTTTTTTGCATTAATCACATAATTTTT
>BRYE01000003.1:20343556-20346056 GCA_030159115.1 Actinidia arguta var. hypoleuca | reverse complement strand
GTAAATAATTTTCAGTCCAAATGAAATGAAGCTCTTGATTTAATAATTTTCATTATTTCTGTCATCTTAGTTCTCTGATTACAATTCGTTAACCTACAAACAAATAAATAAAGAATGAGGAAATATGATTACAGATTTTCAGTTGTTGCATTGGTTAAGATTTCTGAACTTATTCTGATGAGTTTATTGTGGACATTTCAGTTGAATCTCGGGCATGGAGAAGCCAAAGAGGTGCATATCTGGTATACTATTATTATGTTGTTGCTGTAATTTATGTTCGTTTGCATGTGCTAACGATAATTGTTTTTCGGAATACTCTCTTGATCTCAATGTTGTTAAATTACTAAAATGTCTTATAGATTCCATTTGCAGATTTTTTAAATCATGATGGTACTTCGGACGCAGTTTTATTGAGTGATGAAGCCAAAAAACTCTCAGAGGTTTATCCAAACACCCCCTCTGTATCCTTCCAACTACATTTTCTCAGAATAATGATTCAGCCTGCCTCTTTTGTGTTTTTTTATTATTGTTGTTGTTGTTGTTGTTGTTATAGTTCTTCTTTGGGTTTGTTCATAATACTGTTAGACGACATTTCGTCAAATTTTACTGGTAGGTTTGGGTCTCTACCTGTTCACTTCTCCTAACGAATCCCAAATTGAAACAAAGCACTAGTTAATTAGTCCCTTTCGTAAATTCAAAGGGTTGAAATCCAATGCATGTTTAATTTTCTATAGCACTTTTTTAGTTTGTTCCATGGAAAATTTTATTTTAATCCTAATTTTGTGATGCGTATTTATCTTTGCAGGTCATTGCTGATCGTGATTACCCCCCTGGTGATCAGGTGATGTCATTTTAGTTATTAGTTTTTGTCCTCATATTTAAATAATGTACCTCTTGCGAGAATAATTTTTATTATTCTCCATATTTTATAACTTCAATTATCTGAGATTTGGAATTGTCTTGGCCATACCTGTCGTATCTGGTTTTATTCTAAGTTTCCTGCCTTTGGACCAGTAGGTTTCTCCTGTCTTTGTCTCTTCATAATATGACTTTTTGCATTTTTGCATTTTTTTGCTTCTTATTTTTAATACGCTCGTATATATAAACATTTCCTCATGTCGTTGAAACTGCTTGTCAAGATGTAAAATACATGGGGTTCTCTTGGTTAAAATGTTGGTGTTATGCAATTATTTCTTAATTTTGTCAGCATTCCTGGGGACAACCATATTGCCATTGGTCGTTAAAATTCAAGTCCCCTCCATATGAGGTTTGTTAGATTGTTAGTCCCACATCGCTTGGGTGTTGAATGAGTTGTGACTTTATATAATGTTGGGACCCTATTGGCTTAAGTTTTGGGGTTAGATATAAAGTTTCACATGGTATCAGACCCATTGCACCCACATAAAAAAATAAGAACCCCACGATGACAGACCCAAGAAAAATATTTTATAATAATAGACCCAAAACAGGCTAGGTTGCACGTGTGGGGAGTATTAGAGTGTTAGTCCAACATCGCTTGGGTGTTGAGTGGGTTATTACTTTATGTAATGTTGAGACACCACCCCTATTGGCTTAAGCTTTGGGTTGGATATAAAGTTTCACAAGGTTCTTACCATGTTCAAAAACCATCTTAATTATGTTAGCCAATATTTTGTACTTGCCTTGGACATTGTAAAAACTAAATTGGGTCATTCCATTATATGGTCGTAAGTCAACCGAAAGTTGCAGAGATAAAGTGCAAAGGAAAAAAATTGTAGTATATTTGTTTCATTTTAGCTTTGAAAACAAAACTTTTTTCTCGTAGCTTGAGATGGGTTTTTGAGGTCTTTGGCATGGGGCGTTGCACCTTGCAGCTTACTTTGTTCACTACAAGATGGTTCCTTGATACTTCAGATTAGATAATATTTGTGATGTTAAGTTACACAAATAACTTTAAATAAAGTTAATTTAAAAAAATCCAGCCAACTAGTGTGTGTGTGAGAGAGAGAGACAGAGACAGAGACAGAGGCTTATGTTTGGAGGATTTTGTACCTACATGCTGCTTCTTTTGTTTCTAATCATCTTCAGTGATGTCTTCTAAGGCTGTGAATTTTTCATTTTAATTTGTATTCTGCGGATTATTTGATGTCCATAACTTTTCCTCAGGTTCTGATAAGATATGGAAAATTTTCAAATGCCACTCTTCTGATGCACTTTGGGTTTACATTTCCTTACAATATTTATGATGAGGTTAGTCTCAATTTTTTAAATTGAAAGGGTGCATATTTTTAATGAGATTTCATTAATGTGTAGCTCAGATGATACTTTCTTTTAGTATTCTTGTTAGTTGATATGATCAATACACGCTGTTTTGTCTAAGCAGAATTGTTTTCTTTCTTGGATTCTTCCACTATGCAAATTGCTACAAGCGGAAACGTTCATGTTTAACAATTACTTCCTCTCCCCCACTCCCATCCCCACCCCAAAGCTAGTGAGATTATTATTTCTTTTAGTATTCGTA
>BRYE01000003.1:20266056-20271056 GCA_030159115.1 Actinidia arguta var. hypoleuca | reverse complement strand
TAGGATAATTCATAGGGATAGCTAGAGTCACGGAGTTATCTCAAAACCACAAGTCTAAAACTCTTGAATTCGTTCTTGGAATGTTTCTAAACTACAAAGCTGAAGTAAAAGTTTAACTTTTTGATGCCAAATATATTCATTTCAAATCCGTAAGTGAAAAGGCAACCCACATGGAACTCGTACCGAGCTAATTTTAAGGTGTAAGAAAGGCGAACAATTGCAAAAGGAACCTTCTCAAATAGAAACCTATAACCAACGTGTTATCGATTCCATCAAGAAAAGATTTGATCCCGTAAAGCATCTTTTAATTGCTATTCCAGGAAAACAATAATTATGCATGGTAGGGGTATCCACGGATCGGATTGGTTCGATTTTGAATAAAACTAAGGACCAAACTAAACTCTACAATTCTTAAAATTTCCAAATCAATCTGATCCGTCCAAAACTAAATTATTAAATTTCCTACTAAACAATCATTCATATATCCATAACATAAACATATCCATGATTCCATGCTAAATTTCCTACAAAACAACTACCTATTCATGAAAATTTTCCTACCGAACACTTCATATAGCTAGACTATAAGATGACCACATAAACTTGGTCAAAAATTAAAATGTCCACAAATTAACAAAGGCAGCATGAGTGAAAGAAATTAAAAAGCATAAGCAAAATATATATTAGGGTTAAATATTTTGTATTTATAATTGAAACTTTTTATCCAGTGAGAGAATCTCACTAGATATAAGATGATGACTCATTGTATTAAACATATAAAAAATATATATTAATATTATGTCCGGTTCAAAACTGGAACCGGAATCGGTCACACAAATCCGTGAACAGAATTGCCAAGTTGGTTTTCAAAATTTTGGAACCAGAACCGAACCGACTCCTCAAAAAACTGAACCAAACTGACTGGTTCGAATCGGACTGGACCGTTTTTTTGGTTCCACCGGATTTTTTGGACAGCCCTAATGCATATAGGCTAAAGAAGGATTGAGTTTGACAAGTTGAATGGGCAAAATGGACACAAGTACAAAATGTGCAGGGTGCCGGGCATACATGGGTTGTCTTCAAGAACTTCTTTAACAAATTAAGCCTTAGGTGCAAGAGGTGAATTCCAAAATGTTTTTGCAGATTCCTAATGCTACCCCGACTATGAGAAGATCTTTTAATTTGTCACGTAACCCGGTTTAATTTAAACAACACTTGTGATTGTTCAGTGACATCAAACCCCAACTCACAAACATGTCAAAGTTTCAACAAGTTCAGCATAAGTAATCTTCTCGTTTCAAGAGGGAATGTTTATTTAATCTGTCCAGCAGTTGAAAGATCAGAATAATGATTACACGTGGAGAATTGTGTTTGCCTGAGATTACGGGGTAATATTATGGCAGCAGTAGAATACAGGTCCAATTTGGAAGGTTTACTATGTTAATGGAATCAGGTAACTTTCTAGGCTCAGCAATGGGTGCGTGTCCTAATGTTGTCAACCAACAAAGGAGGTCAACATTGGTTATCCAAGCACAGATGCCGCACTTGGAGGGATTTGTGAGTGCATGAACACGTGCATGCGTGTGTGTGAGAGAGGTCGCCAAGATCACTCATTCACAAGCATAATGCAGTATGTGAAGCAGGGTTTTAAATCACGGTATCAGTAACCGTATCCATATTGGTTATATGGCCATGTATCGGCATATATCAGACTTTATCGGTCGATATTTACTGAAATATTTGTATTGAAAGGCCAACATCCCAATACGTAACATATACCTTAAATTATGAAGGATCTACCTATCAATTTGAAAGAGGTAATGATATAACAGAACCCTGATAATGCCTTCACATGACTTCAAAAGAATCATAAAATTTTAAGAGAGGAGACAACAGGGTCTCATACCCATGCAACCAGATTGTGCTCCCCAGCAGCTCTTGAATTGTCAATTGCTCTTCTCCCCGTGATGATTTCAAGAAGAACAACCCCAAAGCTATAAACATCTGGCTTCCACGTAAGTTGACCAGTCATCGCATATTCTGGAGCACAATATCCATATGTTCCCATTACTCTAGTGGATCCATGGGTCTCATCCCCAACGGGACCCAACTTGGCCAAGCCAAAATCAGTAGCTTGGGATGATACTGTTCATCAAGCAAGATATTTGACCATTTTAAATCACGATATATTACAGGAGGGTTTGCTTTGTCATGCAAATACTCCAACCCCTTTGCAGCAGCAGCAACTATTTTCATTCTTGTATTCCAGTCAAGTAGTTTTTTTTTCAGGTAGAAAGAAGGTCTGGATATGCAAACTTTGTCAGGCTAACAAAGTATAATCCTTTCTAACAATAGCAGCATTAAAATTACATCAAAATAACACAATCTAAAATAGCAAAGGAAGCATGATCAGATTTTTATTTATTTTTTCCTTTTTATTTTGTGTGTACGCGCACCCGCACATATGGAGGAATGTATTATCTTTTCAAAAAAATCTTGAAAATTATTCCAAAATACGCAAGAGAATAGATTTAAAGAAATGTGGTAAGATTAATCAAAACATGTACTAAATAGTATCGTAAGATTCAACCAATAGGCATTTCCTTTTTCTCTCAGGCTGCAAAAAATCTTCTATTTTTGAACTTTAACTTGCATGACAAACACAAGCAATAAGGAATGTTTGAGCCCTAGAGCTAAGAATCAATGTTTTTGGACATTAAAATACTGAGTCTGTAATTCAAAACTTACCATATAGATGGTCCTCCAGTGATCCTAATGGCATGTATTCATAAACCAAAAGTCCCTGATCTCCATCAGCACAATATCCAATCAAGTTAACCAAGTTTGGGTGGTGAGTAAGCTTAACACTAATACTTCAACAAGGAATTCTCTGTTCCCTTGCAACCCATTACGATCAAGTTGCTTGATAGCCACAATCTGCACAAACAAAACAGCAGGATGAGGCATTACCATCAGCTTGTTGTAGAGGGCCAAAGAAATTCCAATCATTCCCAAAATTACACTAAAGCCTAGCAGTGAAAATATCAATATGAAATTTGGTAAAGGCGGAAACGAAACCGACAATGGTTGAACAGAATAAATATTCATGAAGTAAGATAAGCAATGAGATGCCTATTCAAGTCAAAAGAGAACACTGAAAGCTCTTTCACCTAGCCCCTGTGGCTACAACTGTGCGACTTGACATCGTAACACGTTTCGTGGTTAATGTGTCAAAACAAAAGTCCGATAGATGGATTTGTCTATTACATAAATCAATAATGAATGGCAACATGTATAAGCATATGGTAATATTGCACTACAAAATATAAACTTAATCATTCTGATAAGACTTGTTACAAGTTTGCCCATTAGAAGGACAACTTGTAGGTACATAGCTATTTCGTGGTAACACAGATACTTACCCAACAATGCCAAGCCCGATACAGTCATGTGATGAAAAACTAGTTTCATGTTCAATTCAAGGAGCACTTCTTTTTTTTTTTCTTCTAAGGATTCGTTGTTAACTCCCGAGATCCAGCATTACATCTTTGCCTTTGTTGTCAACATTTGCTTTGGGCGATGATGCTTCATGATTGTTTGTCCAACTGAACTTCCTTTCCCTCTCTAGAAAACTCCCTAGCAACGAATTAAAAACTTTTGAGATCCCAGATATTGCATGTTTCAAATCCTGAATAACACCCCCCATATTTTTTATGACTCTACGTGTGGGCACCTGTCACCTGATATCCGCGAGGGTTTGCGCACCCCAATTATAACATGCCTTTCTATTGCACCTATTACTGATAATATCTCAAGTGATTCTATTTATGGTTCTTGTGAACCTACATTGCAACAATGTTCTCTTTGTACAGCATTGCTCCTATGATCTTAGGAGTACTATCTTTTTCTGGGGAAAAAAGGGATTGTAGGAGCACTAGCTGCAAACCTGCAATGGCCCAAACATACGTCAACAACTTCCACCTCATACATCAATTGGTTAGATTATATTTGTAATGGTTCCACAGAACTATACAAGGATGTGCATCAATGATGATAGATGCATTTGCCAAAATCAGCATTACGGAGACCCATGTCAAATTTTTGGCAAATTTGGGAATTTCGAATAACCTTCGATGGAAATACAATAATAGTTTTCCATACCAAGAAAGATCTCAATTTAGTGATTATCGAATCACTCCCTGAACGAATTTTTTTTAAAAAAAATCTTAAAATAAACTTTTGCTTTGTCTCTGCCTCATAACAACAAAAGATTGTGACCAATAACTTCAAAATCATTCCTGCAATACTGAAATAGCAAATGAGAACAACTAGTGTATTGCTGCTTCTTATTTCAAACACTTAAACATGGCGTCTTAAGAAAAGGTGATGTTATTGGGAACTAAACAAACACATCTCTCTCAAGTAAGTCTATGCGGTATTACCTTTTCACATGAGTACATCTTCTATTCAAGCAAGCATCATCTTCATGAAACAAAAATATAAAGGTTGAAAACTCAAAACAAAATTATTTTCCTAATTATTTATTAGTTCTTACGTAACAAAACACTTTTTATCCCCATACCTAAAAAATTTAAAAGGAAATTCTACGGTGGAGGAAAGAAGTCCAAAAAGATTTCAGTACAATGAAGACCAAGCATGAAAGATGCTTCTTACTAGACATTTAGGTCATATTTTCATTCAAAATTATTTGGAAAACTATCGAGCTTAGCAAACCTGATTGGTATTCTCCAGTCGCCCTTTATACACTCTGCCAAAACCTCCTTCACCCAAAAGACAATCACCCCTAAAAATTTTGGTTGCAGCTGCTAATTCGCGAAAAGTGAAAGTATGTGCTGCTATGTAGTCAGATCCACCATCCTCAGAAGCTTCCCTCTTTAGATCAAACAAAGGATTCGCCTTCAATTTTCCTGAAACAAAAAAGAAAAACATTAAAGTAATAAGAATGATATAAAGACTATGTAAAGTATGAACAAGGAGGT
>BRYE01000003.1:20223556-20228556 GCA_030159115.1 Actinidia arguta var. hypoleuca | reverse complement strand
TATAATTATAAGTCTAAAAAAATTCTAAAGAAAATCCCCTTTAAACCCCTTTTAACATTCTAAACTTGCAATTAAGTAATCTTTACACATTTTTTTAACTACCTTTAAGTAACAGTCAAAACCTTTAAATGCTATTTATATTTTTGAAAGCATAGTCAGAAATAAAAATTATTTAAGAACTTTATTGAGTCAAATTCATGACTAATATAGACTAAAATATAAGTTTATACTTGGTTTAACTCGTATAGGGATTTTAATTATAATTCATAAAAAAAATAAAAATATCTTATACAACTTTTAGAGAGTTTGGCCGATTGTTTAAAAATCTCTGTTTAGAGAGTTTACCAACTTATTTTCACAAAAAATGTACAAAAATGACTTTACATAGCTACCTTCCTTTCAAAATCCTAACCGAACAAATTAAAAAAATAAATTAGAGAGTTTGAATTTTATATTTATTTAAATAGACTAAATTTATATGCCATTTTAGAATGAGAATGACTCGACTAAAGCTTTAAAAGGGAAAAAATATTATATTGACATGATTTCAGGACATTTTAAGTGGGAGTCAGTTAGTTCCGTTAATTTTAAATGGATAGAGACTAATGAATGATTTAAATTTATACTAAACTAAAACTACAAAGACTTGACTTGTTACAATTAAAATTATAGGATTTAATTCGTTTTTATGGTCAAATTAATTTATTTATTTTTACATAATTCTCCTCTCTTTTTTTATAGGTCACAAGTTTGCCCTTATCAAGTGATTCTATTTAAACTAATAAGATTTCTCTTCGCCCCCTTTTTCTCTCAAAGCTGAACATACAAATTCATAAATTTTAGGGTAAAGTTCACTAGTCTCCACTAAAATTTTTAACAAATACAATCATCTTCATTGTATTTTTTAAAATTATACTGACCTCCCTTACTTGCAAAACTATTGTCAAACTTCCCATGAAGCTATTTTTTGTATAAAAATAAAAAAATAACACATATATTTAGGGTTTTCAAATTTATTTTCTCAATACACCAATTAAAATTAATAACAAGATATTTTTTAAGTATTTTTAGATGAAAAACACTTAAAAAGTAAAATATTTAGATCAATTTTTAAATAATTACTGATAACAAATTTTTATTTTTTAAGTATGTTTTGATTAGGGACACTTCAAAACGTAAATTATTTAGATCAATTATTTTTAAAAAATTACTTATTGATAAAAAAAATAAACTAAAATAATTTACACATAAATGACATTTAAAAAAAAAAAGATAATATTTATTTTATTTTAATTAGTGTATTGATTAAAAAAATTGAAAGCCCTAAAAACAAGGACAATCTTGTCGTTTTGTAAACAAAAATAACTTTAGATAGAATTTTGACAATAACTTTAAAAGTAAAGGAAGTCAATGCAATTTTAAAAATTATGGAGAAAGTGGCTATATTTATCAGAAATCCCAGTGAACTAATATTAAGCCTTAGATTTCTTTCCACGCTCACCACATTCTCGCTGCCCTCAAAGCTTTTCTCCATTACCAGCCAACAACACCAGTCCCTCCCCTGCCACCCTGGCCCCATATCTAGGATTAGGGTTTCATTTGGGATGAGAGAGAGAGAGACTGGGCAGCATGATGCATGTAGCAACAATGGAAGACGCAATGTTTTTGATAATTCGGTATCCGACCTAAGAATTAACTAATCTAAATACCTATCCTACTGTCCACTAGCGGGGACATCGATTAAAGTCATATGTGAACTAGCCCAACCCAAGAATGCAAGATGCCACGTTGGCGGAGAGGTCAGCTAGGACTCCGACTGTCATGGGAGATGGAAGAAAGGTTGTGGTGGTAGGGCGTGAGGTGGTTATGGGTGGCGTTGAGGATGTGCTAGAAATTGTGATTTCGGAAATTAGGTTGTTTTTGTCAAATGAAATTTCATAAAGGGTCAGAACGGCAATAGAAAAAATGAGGCTAATTTCCACGGGACAGAGAGAAAAAAATGGGGGCTTTGAACATCACCAATAAAGAGTTTTGACCACAATCAATGAAATAATAGTTTTGACCCAATACAGAAAAAAGGAAATGATTTCATTGAATTCCAAAAAATAGGAATATACGAGGATAGTGATACAATTACTATGTATTGCACTCCCTGCTCAATATATATTCAACTGCCTCTTCAACAGTATCAACAACCTGCATCAAAATAAACACGGTTGGTATTTGTGCATGAAATTCATGATCGAACCCAGATCTAATTTTTAAGATGGAGCAAGCAAAACACAGGTCATGTTTGATTGCCGGACTCTTGGACTACGATAAAACAGAGGAAATGCATATCAAAAGGTGGGAGCTGTTAATGCCACGACTCTTATTGTTCCTGATACGCACACGTATGGCACAGGACATCTTTACCCTCCTCATGCGGCTTTTACCTAGATCCATTTCTCTCTGATATATTACACCAAAGCTCTCGCCCAACTCTCTGTCTCCATAAACCCAAATCAAACTAATAGGATTTCAAAGAAAATGACACAAACTATTCCCTGACAAAAATATAAAATGGATGTCTTTGTTCAAACGAAAATTATTAGCTAAGATCCTCTACAAACAAATTTATTAGCACGCACAACCATTGTCAAGACACCATAAGTTGTTATGGTAATGGTGGTTGGGCATAGCTCGGTGGAGGTTGTGTTTGCTATTCATGCTATTCGGCGCTAATGATAGGTGATTGATCTGGAGTAGAAAGGGATCTCAGAATGTAGAGTGAGAAAGGAGGTTGAGGAGAAAGAAAGAGAGAGACTAGGATCTGAGTTTCTGTAGAGAGAAATAGGATTCTTGCAAAAGAGAGGGGGATTGGTTGTTCATTGATGGCAAATGAGTCATTTCATTATAGGATGTAGTAAATATGAGTGGCAGGAATGCATTGAGTCATGGGTTTACCAGGTTCCTCAAAGGGTGCCAGATTATTATGACAAAACAGAAGAATGCATATCAAAGAAAGAAATCTTTGTTGAAACACTGGTTGTCTAAAGGTATAAAATGTAAAAGCTGCGTCTGGACATGACTGCTAAACTCAGTCGAGATATTTTCAGTTAGTTAACTAGCCAGCAATTAAAGATTTACTAAAATGATAAAAGCATTATCAACTTTAAGATTGCGAAGGCTTAATTCAAATGCAAAAATCAAGTCTTTCAGCCTTACCAGCTCAGCTGGAAACCCTGCATGATGTTCTTTTCCCTTGAAAACACCTTTCTTCGTCAAAATTGAAAACCATGGATCTCATGCCTGGAAGTGCCAAAAAAATTCTTAATCATCTTTACAATGAATGTGGTTGAATTGTGTAGAACCACACAATTTTTTGCAAATATTGGTGTAATTGGAAAATGGAAATCATAAGGAGAGAACAATCAAACCTATCGTGCACCTTTGATGTCAACTGGAGGAGTGTCACCAATCATATATAGGGTTTTAAAATCAGGAGATACCGTCTCTTCATTTCCAACACTTCATGACAAGATGCCTGGATTTGTCTCAAAATGGTCTCAGCATTCTTGAATTTAAATGAATTCGGTTTTCCCAAAAGATTTATACACCAAATCACTATGGTGAATTCTGCATGTTGTAACAAACGAGTTTTACATGAATTGGAAACTAATTCTACATACCCCACATTTCTTACCCACCATATAAAAGGCAGTGTGACTGAGATTAATAAATATATGTGAGACCCTAGCAGGTAAGAAATGTAGGTATCTATACTACTGTCCTTGAATATACCAAGGGAAAATCGGATTTAATCAACAAATGCTTGTTTGTGCTTTGCATTTTGCATGTGAACTGGGCAATGATTCTATGTCAAGGAGTGACAACCAAACCCCAAAAAAAATCTGGAAAATGGCATACGTCCTATGACACATATTATACGAAGAACAAATCATATCTCAGTAACACATTGACGAACATCATTTTAAGCAGCCAAAGATATGATCCCAAAACCACAATGTTCTGCGCATTCAAAAATTGCAGATTAGTATGTGCATTTAACCTACACACACCAAATATTTTCTCTTATGCCCTATACATTATACTAAGCATCAAATGGTTCATTGACTATCATTAAGTGATGGGCACCGTTAAATGAGAAGTCGATGCATGGCCAATTAATTAACAAGAAGAGACCAACGTTACCTATTGAAGATGCTTTCTAGTGCAATTCTGAATGCACCACCAAGGTGTTCAGCAGGATATGCAGCCTGTCCTAAGTTGGCATCTGATCAGTAAATTCTCGATAAACAATGGATACCATCATATCCTATATTTCTAGAATTCACAACAAAAGCTGTTAGAACAAATCATAGATTTTTTTCAGAAATAAAGGCGCTAAGCTCCCAGAAAAAAAGGGGGAAAGCAAAAAAAGCTAGCTTACAAACTGCTACAACCAAGATGCAATAATTGGTGGGTGCCATTAGATAAAACCAGCAAGTATATTCCCCTTTAGGTGTAAGCTGTGAGGATATTCCGTCAATAAAGCTGCAGATTTCCTGAAAAATTAGCTCTCACACTAATTTTTGGCTGGGCTGAGATTAACGTAAGCAACTCCAGTTCACTATTATGATGTTACGGTTTATTTCAGTAGATCCAAAAGATTATTCAACCCCAATATGTGAATATTAACTTTGAATTCATTGCCTAAAAATTTACATTATCACCAACCTGGTATTCAAGGTCATCAGCCGCAAAGTACAAGGGTGGTTGATGCCCATTATTCTGCATAGGAAGCCCTCAGATCTTAAGATATCATATAGAACCTAAGCCATCAATTGATCAGTGTAATCCATTCGAAGAATATCAAGAGTTCAATAGAAGGAATTTCTATAAACACCAATTATTGTTTCGATTCTTCTTCTTCTATTTTCAAAGTAGGGATGCTAAAACGAGAAAACAACATGTACTGAAAATTTTCCCAGTTTGAAGAGAACATGATCAAAGAACTC
>BRYE01000003.1:20188556-20193556 GCA_030159115.1 Actinidia arguta var. hypoleuca | reverse complement strand
GAAGGCTCTTTTAGCATGTTGAAAAGTATAACAAAAGCTATAGATTTGGCTAATTGAAACAATCAATCTTCATGGATTGCAAGAGGAATTTTGTTCTTCGTTGGGGTTTCACGGTCACGAAAGAATGGCATCTGAGGAAGTCTGCAACAGTTACAGATTGAGCATTGCGATGGATAACGTTATAATGCATAAGGATTATGTGGCAACCTCATTGGGTGACCAATTGGTCGTGGGCATTCAAAAGACCGTGAATGTGCTGAATGTTTTATGAGCTAGTGCTTTTAGATTTAGGATTTGAGAGGTAATATGTTCTTTAAAGTTTTGATTGTTTTTACAACTTTGCTTATTCCTGCTGTTATCTTACCTGATTCGTTGGTATTCTTGTAAATTGGATGGGTTTTTGTTGCTTTACAGGGTGGGGTTTAATGGTGGTAGGATATAATGGGAAGGTTTGGTTCTTAGGCTTTGTTTCAGGGTTGTATTTGCTTATTGAGCTTTCATTTCATCTCCCTTCTTCACGCGTAATTATTTGCTATTACTAATAGGAAAATGGAACATGCTGAAGCTGAATGTTGGGTCGGAGGTGATCGTCATGAAAAACAAGATGGTTAGGTGAGCTTGGTGTATTTGACATTGGTAGCTTATGAGTAATGTCTTGAATGCTAAAAAATTTGCTCACTTCACTTCGCATTTCAATCTATATGGTTCTCAGATCTCAAATACCACTTAAAGAGGACATTCTTTCGTTCATTTTTTTCCACTCCCTTTTGGTTCTACTATAAGCCACTTATAAAGCACTTTATAGGCAAACAGATTGCTTGTCAAATCGGTCCACATTATTTGAAATATTGATTGAATTAGATGCTAGGTGACAATGGCTAGTTTTATTTTTTATTTTTTATTATGGTATATTTAATTATTTTTTGTTTTAATATTTTAAGAATGTAATGTTTGTTCACTCACTTTTTTTTTAATGAATTAGGAACATAACTTTATGTTTATTGTGCTCTAACTTTGAGAGGTCTGACTTTCAAGATGTGAATTCTTACTTTACGATTTTTTATCTTTGTGTTTCAGGAAACTGTTGCACGTCATGAGGAATTTAAGAAGTCAGTTGAATCAAAAATGGCTCTTCAGCAGAGTAACTTGAACCCTGAAAAACCTGGTTTGTAGTAGTTGTTCCAATTTTTTTTACTGGATTTGAATATTAAATGTTAATCCATACATCTAGTATCTTCATGAGTTGAAAATTCTCTTATGAAATCTCCTCAATGGTTCCTAATTCTTAATCATGTTCGTATTCTCCTGTCTAGTTATAGCAGTTTTTAACTCTGGGATAAAGAAATCAAACTTATAATCGATTGGATTATTTTCCCAGCCTTTACTGGTGGGTAGCTGGAAGCATTAGTAATTTGGTGTGCTAAAATGTTTGATACATTTATCTAGAATACCTTTAATGCTGTTCAAAAATATGGAAATTTATACAAGGCTTCATAAGCCCGGTTACCTGAACTCCTTTATTTCTTGAGCTTCTCTGCCAAGTTGTTTATGTTTGAGGATTAGGTGTTGGTATCATGGCAGTAATTACTTCCTGTTTGCATTGGCTGCTCTGGAATCCATTTTCTCTAATTAGAAAGGTGACGATATTATGTTTTAGTTAAGAATCTGAATAGGTGTTACTTAATAAGATTTGAGATCTTTTTTCATGAGCTGTGATTTTAGAGTAAGATAAACTTAGATACAGTTTTGGAAATTCAGTGCGTTAGATTTAAGAAGAGACAGAACAACGGTGATTGTTGGGTAATGTCAATTGGCCACTTCGATCTATTGACTGATTATATCAGACCGATATTGGCTGAATAAATTGAAATTGAAATTGAAATATAGTAACTGCTTCAGATGTTATCGACGACAAGCTCGTACGTGTCTACAGAGCCTTGTAATTAGTATTTAATTTAATTAGACAAAAATGTAAACTTCCTCACTAGCATAATAGATCTTCTCTGGAAGTTCAGCTAATCATAAACAGACGCGCATGTAATTTGCTGATTGTATAAACTGAAAATTTATAGGATTGGATGTGGTAACTCCTATCCTAGTTTTTTTTTCTCTTTTTTTTTTCAAGATCGCAAAATATGCGGCCAATCTAAAAAATGTGATTGTTGCATATTTTGGTACAAGCTATTTATATTTAGGATGTGGGGTCGTACACATATTTTACTGTATAGTGTGTGACTCTGTATTCTTGGTTGGAGACTCAAGTTTTCTCAGGACACTAGAGTCCAGCATTAAGCGCAACACTGCAGTTATTAAGAAACTTAAGTAGATTAATGAATAGCAGCGGGAAAGTTTGATGGATGAGTTGCAAGGTGTCAACTTAAGCAAATTTGTTAGCGAAGCCGTGACAGCTATTTGTGATGCCAAGCTTAGATCATCAGACATACAAGCTGCAGTTCAGGTATGCATTGATTGGACACTACAACATTTGATTTATTTTTTACTTAACTTTGTTTGCTAAACTTTGTTCGTTTTTTCCCATTAAGCATCTCTAGGCTTTTATTGATTACTTGATTTGCATCCATTAAGTAGTTACTTTGAACAATCAAACGGCTAGCCAACCCTCCATTCTAGGTTCCATGCCAGCACTTAACCATTGTGCTGCAACCTGGGTTTACCCCTTAAGATCTATCAATTCCTCGAGAAACAAGTCCAGAAACTTTACTCTGGTGAGTTATTGCTTGAGCAACATGCCAAGTTCCAATAAATTTAAAATTATTATTCCCCCCGTCCAATCTTTTTTCCATCTCTGGAAAACCGAATTTTTAAAAAGTCTAGTTTTTAATGCGTTTCATATACTTGCTTTATGGTACTAATTTTCAGAATCACCCATCAATCATATATATGGTGTACTCTGTGCATATCCCTTTTTAAATGCAGGAATGAACATAGTTTTATTATTAGTATAAATCAACACGCTCTAAATAATTTTTCCCCCTTTTGTTTTGATGGTAGATTTATTCTTTTCTTCATCAAAGGTACAAGGATTTCTCGCCAAGTTTGACTCAGGGCCTCTTGAAAGCCTTCTTCCTGGGGAAGTCTGGGGAGACTTTGAGGTAGACAAGAATTTAATGGCCATGAAGAAGCGCAGCTCCTTAAAACTCCTTTTGGCACTATACTTTGTTGAAGTAATAGAAGACAGTGGTATTTTTGTTAATATCATTAAGGATCTTACTAGTGCAGAGCACTTAAAGGATCGAGAGGCAACCCAAACGAATCTGTCTCTTCTTGCCAGTTTTGCACGACAAGGAAGAACTTTCCTGGACTTCCACAGTCTGGACAAGAAATTCTTGAAGAGGTGCCGTATTCTTTTTTTCAATTCCCTTCTCCCTTTATCTTTTTGAACTTCTCTATGGCTTAGCACTTGTCTAATGTGAGTATGTGTTTAGATTTCTCTTTCTGTTCATTCTGGATCTTTTTCTTCCGGGTAACTTGATATTTTGGGTTGAGTTTTGAATTCTACTTTTTCAAATTTAACATTTGTGCTTATATAAACGGAAGCAGTAGTGGCTTTATATTCTACTCTAGAAGTTGCCAAGATTCTTAAAGATGCTCAACTTAGTTTTTACAAATCATGTATGATTGAAAGCAATTATTTTATATTGCCCCAAGATATCTTGATTGTTTAGTTCTTCTCAACTTGGGCCTATCTCAACTATATATCCCCATGCCCATAGGAAAAATAATATACATCTGCCCATCTCTTAAAGCTGATATTGTCCTTCGTAATATATGTGATTTTGTTTTTTATTTTTAAATTTTTACTATTATGATGGACAATTATGAAAACGAAAGGTTTAGCATACAACACTTTCATTCAAGTGTCTTCTACAGGTATCTTGTCTTTGGGTTATTGTACCAGATGATTTTTTTACGTTGTATTATCTGCCCTGATATATTATTGCAGTTTTTCAAGGGCCTTAATATCACGGCGGATCAGAAGAAATTTTTAAGGAAGGCATTGCATACATATTATGATCCAGCTGCAGAACTACTTCAGTCAGAGCATAGTGTAAGACATTGATTCCTTTCTGAAAGTTATTTGGTTTTTCTTTTTGTTTTATGTTAGGTGCTGATAAGTTTTGTTGGCTCTATTTTTTTTCGTATTCCATGGAGTTCATTCTTGTTGGCCTGGAGAATCTGATATCTTTTCCATGCATGTTTTTGCTTTCTTTTAAATGGTAGTAACTGATGTAATTGTTATTTTTGGCCCGACCTTAAACTGAAGTCACTTCGCCAAATGGAGCATGAAAATGCTAAGATCTTGAACGCGAAAGGCGAGCTGAGTGATGAAAATGCCTCTTCGTATGAAAAGCTGATAAAATCTTATGACCATCTCTATCGTGGTGTCTTAGCGTAAGTTGATTTCTCATTCTGTTGATTCAAGTCGTTGCCATGTTGTCCTGGCATGAAATTCCAGCGGCTAGGTGGACTGCAAGGGCGAGTCCATGATTTTTCACATGGTTACTCTCTTAATGAACCTGACACAAGTTGAAAGGTGAATAATTGTATATCATCTAATTAGCAAAATTTTACTGGGCTCAACCTCACCAATTAGTGTTATGTGACCACAGATAGACTGAGTTTAGTTATTTTACTAGCATAAATGAGACTCGTGTAATAATACTAAAAGGACTTGAGATGCCATGACTGTTGAGCATCCATAGATTTGGAATATGGAATTACATCTAATTTGGTGTAACTAGTAAGTTCCAGGGTTTTAAATCGTGGTATCAATAACGATATCGGGATACGACCCTATATTGACCGATGTCGAACCATATGGCTGATATTTATTAAAAATATCGGTATTGGAGAACCAAAATCCCGATACGTAATTTATCGGCTGGTATTTTAAACCTTGCTAATAACATATTCTTGATGGAGCATCTTGGTTATATATTATGGCTACTTTAACGTGATCCCATTTTCTATGACGCCAC
>BRYE01000003.1:20161056-20163556 GCA_030159115.1 Actinidia arguta var. hypoleuca | reverse complement strand
ATATTTTTTTAGCTCATATTATCAAGAGAAATCGAAAAAGTATAAAATTTTGATTAAACGGTGTAAAAAGTTCACTAAAAATGAAAAAACTTAAAAATCAAAACAACTATATAAATTCAAAAAAAGTTAGCCAATGCGGAACCTAAGACTACACCTAAACGAGAACTCTTAGCCTCAATAACAGAAGTATTTTATTGATTTTATGCTTAATTCCCCCCCCCCCCCCAAAAAAAAAAAAAAGTGACTATTGAGCGTAATATGATGAAATGACAAAAATATCCTTTGAAGAGAATGATATTTTCCATTCATGTGTAACTTGTCCTTGCCAAAGGGTTGCTTTTGCTAGGACTGCCCCTTTCACAATAGTAAAGTTTAATCATAATTTTTTTTTATGAATTAAATTAAGTTATATTTGCTCCATCATTTTAACCTAAACTAGGCAAAGAATGAGTCCATATAATAAGGAGAAAACTACGGTACATACTAGTCAATTTGTATGTACCATACATACAAGTTATACATTTTTATGATAAAAGTTATTAATTATTGTGCCGAGTTACAAATTATTCTGGTTAATTACGACAGTGTGTGGTATTAGTTATAAATTATTGTGGTTAGTTATAAAATTATATGATATTAGTTATGGATTATTATGGATAATTACGAATTATTGTGACTAGTTATGTAAGCTAGTGGTGTTAGGCTAATTACGAAAGTTACTGATATTTGTTATCAATTTTTTTAACTAGCTACCATAAAAATACATAACTTATATATATAATACCTACATATTAATAGTATACTCATAATACTCTATACCATCGGTTCTTCATACTTTGGAGTGTGTACTCATGCATAATATTTTCATTTCATTTCATTTCTTCTACAAAATTAGGCTCCTTTGGGATGGCTGTTTTAGCTCCATTAGTTTCTAAATTTTTTTTATTTAATAAATAGTATTTTTTTTGCCTAATCAGAATTTTATAATTTTTTTATTTCTCTTATTTTTGCTTCAATAGACTTTTTTCAAATCAAATTAAATAAAAAATTTTATTTTTTTATATTCCTCTCGTCAAGAAGATAAATTAAAAAAGTATAAAGTCATGACAACCGGTTAAGAATTCAATAACAATGAAAAAATATCCTCAAAGCTCATGAATTAGCTCTAATTTAAGCTAATTTAACTATCCCAAACAGTGCTTAATATATAGAAAAATAAGCTAGAAGCTAACAACTGAAAAGCACAATATATATGTATGTATATATGCGAAATATATACATGCAAAATATATATGTATTGCCTCCGAACTGTGATCCTATTATAAGCATTTATGGTTATATGAAACTTTTGAGGCAGTATTAATGATTTGTGGGCCCTAATTGGGTATCAAGCTATCCCGGCCGTTGGATCAAACTGGATCTGCTTGGGGGACCATGTTGTGCTTGTAGTCGCTAATAAGTAAATAAATTGAGACTCGAGAGTAGGGGTGGGCATGGGTCGGGTTGGGTCGGTTCTGAGTCAGACCCAGAATCGATTCGATCATTCACGGTTCTAGATTTTTGGACCCAGAATCGACTCGAGCATTCGAGAGAACCGAACAGAACCGAACCGAACGGTTCGGTTCGGTTCTTCGGTTCTCTCGGTGTCGGGTTAGTTCGGGTCGGATCGGGTTTACCCAGCTCATTTAGACTTTTGGTGAACACTAAAAAATACAAATAACTCCTACACAATTATATATTTTTTAAAATAATACAAATTAACATCCAATATAATTTAAAATAATACAAATCGAACCATTCCGAGAACCGTATTAATATATTCTCGGGTCTATATATCGGTTCCGTATTCGGTTCTCCTTCGGGTCGGTTCTGGGTAAAAAAAATTATAGAACCGAGAACCGACCCGAACCGGACGGGTATTTTATTTTTAGACCCAGAACCGAATCGAGTTGGTTGTAGACCCGAACCAACCCGACCCAATAAGATCGGTTCTGGTCGGTTCTCGGGTCCGACGGGTATTTTGGACACCCCTACTCGAGAGAGTGGTCCTACTCCTATCCTATCTATATGGGACGTACAGTCAATGTTGCCCAGCTTGATTTTCTGGTCAGCTATGACATCTCCGTCCATTTTAGGCTTTTTACAACCAATAACATGATGCCACTTGGAAGAACTAAGTATATATATATATATATATATATATATATGTGGTACTAGTAATTGTCCGTGCCCACAGGAACTACATAAAAAAAAATCATCTCTTAAATGTATTCGTTAAAATTTTATAATTTAAAAAATATATAATATATAAATATCAGATAAAAGATACATTGTTATACAATAGAGAACAAATTAAAAATATAATAAGTTTAAAAAAGTGTTGTTAGTTTGGCTATTGGGTCACAACCTATAAAGACCCCACACCTTTGAGAAAAAAAAGTGATATTGTTTTGTTGAAAAGCAAGTCTCTCAGATAATTTGAAATATTCAAAAATTAGAA
>BRYE01000003.1:20156056-20158556 GCA_030159115.1 Actinidia arguta var. hypoleuca | reverse complement strand
ATGTTTTTGCCTACGATCAAAAACAATTTTAAAAAGATAAAAAATATTATTTTTGAAAAAGTCTTATTTTGATGATTTTTAATTTCTTCTTTTTAATAATCAATTTTAACATAAATTCACACTTAGCGTTTGTTAAAATGTTTAGATTACTATAAGTTAATTTTTGAAAGCAAGTGTAAAGTATATTAAATCTCAAAATTAACTTTTAAACAGCTAATTTCTAGATTTTATAAATAAATTTTCAATTCAGTTAGCATGAGGTTTTTCCTTCTCTTAAAAAAACAGTCGAAATTTAAAAAGGAATAATTTCACATTCTACTTTTGTACAAATAAACTTTATTTGTCTTCATTTTGCTAAGTTGCAAAACTACTCTTATATTTTGCTCAAATATGTGTAAGAAAAATTACTGAATGGAAGGACTATTTTGTAATTTTATAAAGTAAAACAAAAATAGAGTAACTTTTTTTTTTAAATAAAGGTTTGAGTGTGAAATCACTTGCTAGAAAACATATCCAAAGCATATATTTCATATAATTTAGTCATATATTTCATATAATTTGTTTTCAACCACCCTTTTTGGGGGCAACATCCAATATTTGAGTTCACTTTGTAAAAAATTGCTACCTTTTGAGCTGTGTTTGAATTAAAAATTTTGTAAGAGGAAAGAAAAAAGTTAAAGGACGTAGCAATTTTCAACAATTGAACAATTGAACCCTTTGACTTTTATTTTTATTTTGTTTGTTTTTTTTAAATAAATTTTTAATTCAAACGCAGCCTTAATTTACCCCTACTTTCAAATACGGCCTTAATTTATCCCTACTTTTTAGTAAATTTGCTCAACTTGTTTCTTTTAGAAAAAAACTGATGTTTTACAAGTTTGCCTAGCACGTAATTGTGTCTGATCAATGTGGAGATTGCCGGTGTGTGAAAATCACAATAATAGGGGATATTTAAAATTAGGGGGCCACCTTTTTACATTCTTCCCTAACAGTACTCCATGTAGAATTTCTGTAATTTTTAATTTTTTTATGATGGTATAATTTTTCTCTAAAAATATTTTTTTGATAAAATAAAATAGAAAATTAGACACATGTCGCATTTTGAGACACACGTCAACCATTAGTCATTGATTTGACTCACAGGCTACCTCACGGGGGTGACTCACCCCTGAGCCGCCTGCTTTTTGTCTTCTGTGGAAGAAAAAAAATCTACAAACAGGGAGAGAGAGAGAATAGCAGAGAGAAAGAAAGAAAATGAATTGTGGGAAAGAGAGATTAGCTGAGAGAGAAAGAAGCATGGAAAGAAAAAGAATGAGGAAAAAACATATAGAGAAGGGAAATAAATGGGAGATGAGGAAAATTTATGGTGTGATCATCGTGCTCATGAGAGATGAGATATTGAAATCAATAGTGAGAGGATGTCTGATCGATATGAAATTTCAGTATGATGTTTATGGCTGATAGATCAACATATCTAATGGTGTCAATTTGAGGTGAGCATGAATATACAATATGTTTTCTAAACTTCGGAGTATTTTATTAAAATATTCAATTTTGTATTCTTTTTGAGTATGTGTGCTATTTATTGAAATTTATGATATTTCATTAGAATCATGATATATATGATTTTTTTGTATGATGACTAAAATGTTATGATATTGATTTATTAATTGAGTGGACCAGTCGATCACCAGTAATGTAGGAAGAAAGGCTTAGTATAAGGTCCTTCATGATTTGATAATTCATTGAGTTTTTCACCCTTTTGATTACAAATTATTTTGTATGAATTATTTTTATAGGCATTATAATATTAACAATTGAAAACTATTATAAATTTTTTTAAAAAATAATATTTTAATTTGTATATAAAAAACACGATTATTAACCGCCCATTTTAACATAAAGAAAAATAGGATAAGTGGTTACTTGTAACTTATAACTTAAAGCGACACCAATAGGCGGTGTTAGTTACGAGATTAAATGGTCATGATGTTAGATGGTGTTTGATTTCGAGAAAACTTAGTGACGGTGCAGGTCTAAGGGTATGTGAATAAATAATTTTGATTAAAAACTAGTAAAATAATCTTATTACGACACAAAGTAATACTATAAATGGATCTTAGTTGATTTATGAGTGCTCATACTTCTTTAATAAGCAACCCATTGATTATTCAAAAACAAATACGAAGTAAATAAATGAATAACCCATTTACGAATTCGGATCTTATAAAGTACATGTATTATGGAGTGTACAAAACGATATTATTTTATACATTTCAAGAACACTCCATAAAACTTGCACCTTAGAGGATCCGAACTCCCCATTTACGGTGACATCTCCAGTACCCAATTTGGTGCTATCATTTTTGGAGATTTTTTAATTTTGGGATATTTTTCATTTTTAGTGATTTTTTTAATAATTTGATAAAAAAAATTTATATATTTTATCAGTTTCTCTTAATAAAAAGAATCTAAAATATAAAAATTCAGTTTAAAATCG
>BRYE01000003.1:20133556-20136056 GCA_030159115.1 Actinidia arguta var. hypoleuca | reverse complement strand
GATTATGTTTATTTTGTATCGCCATGGATTTTTTAGAGTGTTTCAGTCTATTTGTGCTTAATTCGGTGTCAAATAGGTTAAAAAAATAAGACTTAATCTCACAAATACTCTTTAAATTATTATTTTTTTATCACTTTTACTCATTCATCTAAAAGGTAAATCATATTAGTTTATTAACTATTTAATTATATCGCTTACACTCTTTTCATTACTAATCTATTTGAATTAGTGATAAAAATCGATCATATATTGACCACGTGCTTAAATTAAATGTCTTTATATTTAAAATATTATTATTTTTTTATAAAAAATAAATTAATACTCTGTATACATACTTATTCAGTTATTGTGAGAACAAACATAATCTTTATTAATAAATATTTAAATAAAGTATTGATTTATTTTTTATAAAAAAATAAAATATTTTAAATAATTCAAGATAATATTTCATGAAATGAACACATAAGGCAAAAAATAAAAAGGAATAGGTGTGTTTTAAATAATTCACTAAATAATGAAAAAGGTAAATATTATTAACGTTTTTCCCCATATCTTTCCTACTAAATTAAGTTCTCAAAATTGAGTGAAGGACAATCCTTTTCATGTTGGCTTGTATCGTTAGCTAGACACTGGATTTGTGTGATCTCGATACAAAGGAAAGGAAGTCCAAAGAGTTCTAGTAACTTTCCATGGTGAAAACAGTGAGTGAATGGAATCTACCGAACCCTGCGAACTGATTGAATAGAGCAAACTCCATTAAAACAAATTAGCTCAATTGCCTAGATATTTGGCTATTCATGGGAGAAGACGAAAAATGTAAAAAAATCTTATATAATTTAAAAAATATATTTTTACTCGACAATTTTATTTATTTATTTTTGTCTTTATAGTGTTTTTTTTTTAAAATTTGAATAAAATTATTACATTTTCAGAATACTTTGATTAATGAGAACTTGAAGAGTATACATTTTTATCAATAAAAAAATTCATTAAAAGACGAATAATTCAAAAATTAAATCAGTTAAAGAAATTATTTTAAAAAGATAATTAGGTTGTTCAAACTGGGCATAATAATAGAGTTCAGATCATTACGGTGGAGTGTTCGTGAAATATACAGCCGCCGCCCCAGCAAACACGCCATCATCAATCAGCACACCAGCCACCACGAAGGAAGAAGAAGCTCTTCTGGAACGCCACACTCGAAAACTAGACGAGCCATCCCACAAACCATCTTTTATTCATGCCCTTACATCATTTGAGATATGGTAGTGGAACCAACCCGAGTATCCAATCTCCGACGATGAGGCCGACGAGGAGAGGGACTGTCCATTCATTCCCCTCTCAAAAGAATAAAAGTGTCGGATACGCGAACTATGGAAGCAATCCCTCATCGCAAAAATCATCGACAAGTTTATTCCCAAATCCATCATTTCCATTCGCTCCAATCCCTTTGGAAACCTGAGAGTCCTATCTCCGTAATTGAATTTGGGGAAGGGTTTGTGCTGGTCAAGTTTCAATTTGATCTCGGTCCCAACAAAGTTCTGACCGGAGGGACATGGTTAATCGGACCCTATTTCATCGCCATTCGCCGATGGGAGCCGGAGTTTGTTCCCTTCAAAGCCAACATTTCAACCATTACTACCTGGACACGACTCGTTGAGCTCCCTTAGGAACTTTACGACCGTGATATTCTACAGAAACTCGTCTCCTCGTTGGGAACACTTATAAAAATGGATATCCACACCGAATCCAGCGCTAGGGAGCGCTTTGCGCGCCTTTGTATCCAGCTAGACATCTCCAAACCCTTGAAACCTAGCCTCCGGATAGGTAATCATCGGCAAAAAATTGGTTACGAAGGCATACCAATGATTTGTTTTCAATGTGGTCTCTCCGGCCATAACATTTCTTCTTGCCCATCGCGTAATCCACCGGCAGCCCCCAGCTGCACCCAATTCCAGAGAACTCTGCCGACGACAAGTACGGTCCATGGATGCTTGTTTCTAATAACCGCCGCCGTCCCACAAAGGCATATTTGAAACAACAATGCTAAAGCTGAGCCCAATGTAAGTTTTTCTTCTATATTCAATGGATTCAGTTGCATTTTGTTGATTGCTTTTGGTTAATTAGCGCATTATGTGTTGTGAGTATGGTTGCTATGACAGTCTTCTGTCTTGGTTGATTCAATTACATTTTGAGGTTTAATTCGATTTTTTATTGACACATCATATGTCGCAAGTATGTTTCTAACTAAGCCAAACTGAATGTGTGTGTGTGTGTGTGTGTGTGTGTGTGTGTGTGTGTGTGTGTGTGTGTATTATGTAATGTATTTGGGCATTTATGATGTTGATAGTAATTGTCACAAATCTGTCTGATTAAGTCACCTATATTAGTGCTTTATCTGAAATGCATTTTTTACTGTAAGCACTGGAACGTGTAGTTTGCAGGCGCTTAAAATGCAAGCAACATACCCTTTCAAGAATTAAGCATCTAATTTTTTGGT
>BRYE01000003.1:20116056-20118556 GCA_030159115.1 Actinidia arguta var. hypoleuca | reverse complement strand
AACCAACCAGCAATAGAGGAATATCATTAACACCAGAAACACCCATTACATAGGATGATAGAGAGTCTCTCTAGCTAACTTATGAGGAGACTCAACACAATATTTAGACACTTTAGCAATACTACAACTAAACAAGGAACATAAAGCTAATCAGTCAGAAATTACACCTACCAGCAATGGAGCAACTCGAGACGGATTGTGGAGGCCAAGAACCACCTCCAAGAAGTCAGTGTCCACAAAAACTGAGTTGTAACCTTGATGATAAGCCCAGGATAAGGGTTCCATACAAGTCAGACCTTCCACTTCTGCTGCCAAATGTGAGAGCACACCACTGGACCCATGGTGGCCTCTTAGAGCCACCGGAAAGGAGACTACCCAAGCCAAAGCACCGTGAAGAAGGGACTTGACATCCCATGCCGGGGAGAGAGAAGGTTGTTCGGCCACATCCTCTCGGACGAATCTAACAACTGGAAAGTCACACCCACCTAGGTTCTTGGGAATTATGTCTGGGTTGAAAGCAGCAGCAGCAGCAAGGCCAGATGCAGAACGTACCACCACTCCATGATGCAACCAAGAATTGGTTCTGACGAGTTGCCGTAATGACATCTTCCGGGGAACAGAGAATTCCATCAAAAGCAGCTCTATTACGAGAGCACCCGATCGTCCAGAGAATAGCTATTTTGTCCGGGGCATCCTTGAACCACAAATCCAGCCATCGAGGAAAGGGTAAAGGAGTCCCAACCTCAAAATGAAGTCCCAAAGGGGAAGCTCGCCAGAATCACCGCGCTGGAGGACAGAAGTAGAACAAATATTCCATCGATTCCTCAGGGGAAGAACAGATGGGACGGGCAGCCTCAGCCAATTATATCTCTTCTGAGCAAGTTAACTTTAACGTCCAAGATGCCATGAAAAGCTTGCTCCAAGAAGAGAAATCCGCCAGAGTGACCATGCAGTTCTGAAATTGAACCACCGTAAACTCTCAAGTAGAACAAGGCATGAGGAGAATGGAAGTTGAAGGGAACGTTTTCATTTCCCAAAAATCTTCAATCCAAACACACCCGAAAAGAATTCAAAATGGGGTCCAAAAGCCAATTTTAACCAATTTTTTTCAATGCTCGAAATCAAAACTCTTTCCTAAACATTTTTTTAAATTCCAAACGAATTACCAAAATATTTTATCAGATTTGGAGAAAAATCAATTTTAACAATTCAGACTGTGTCAAATTAAGAAACCACAAAAATTAGACTGTTTTTATCATTTTAACTTTAGTGAACGCTTAGGCCAAAATTTTTAATTTTTTTGGTTTATCTCGATTAGAGGAAATTAGAAATTATTAGTTTTTTTTGTTTTTACTTTTCTAATTCCAATAATTGAATCAAACTAGAAAAGTTAAAAATTTTGACCGAAAAAACCACAAAGTACAAAAATATTTCAATTTATCCCAAACGAGCCCTAATGTCTCACTAACACAATCCAAACCCCCCTCCGAACATGTTTGGTAAGCTCACACTCAAAAAAGTTCAATAGTTTCCTCCAAAATGCATACTCTATTAAGAGCATACTTTATAACAGATTTTTGTATTTTGTATGTATATTTTGCCTCCCTAATGTTCAAATTCTACAACCATCCATGTCAGTGTGGCTCTTCGATAAATTGGACACTCCATCAAGAGCCACATCAACACTTTCATCATAAGGACAATACTAAAATAATTAAAAATAAAAGATGCAAAGTGAGACAACATTAAAAGTATAAGGGTACAAAGTGTAATTTACCGACAGCCACACCACTTTCCCGCGTTTAAAAGTAGTTAACCGTTGCATCTTCCGTCCATCGCGTCCGTTCGAACCACCGCTTCCCTCCCCAACCGCCACCCCATCGCCACCCATATATCCCCCCTCACCCCACCCCCCCACCCCACCACTCAAGAGTGAGAAACAAGAGAGAGAGAGAGAGAGAGAGTTATCGTCAAAATTAAAAATGGCCTCATCGTCATCCTCATCTCTCTCCTCCTCCTCCTCCTCCTCCATCGTCACGATCACTCCTGAAGAATTCAAGGCTTTCCACACGATAGATCGCAAGGTCTACGTGCGGCTTGTGCTTGGGGAAGGCGGCCGCGACCCTGCAGAGTCAATGCGGGTGGTGGCCTTTTTCCTCTGGTTGGAGCGGAACGGGTACGACCGCAGACTCGTAAAGAGGATGGAGAGCATGCCCCTGCACCTCGTCAAGTCAGTCGCCGCTGAGACCGACATGTGCCTCAACTCCCTGGAGAGCGAGCGGTTCGTCTTCGACCCACAGGGAAACGACCTTCCGTTCCTGAAGAGCGTGTTGGCGGACTCCCGGATCAACCTCAAGCACTTCTATGACCAGCGGATCGCGGTGCTCTCGGGGGTGGCGAGGATCGTGACCGATGTGTGTGTGAGAGCGTTTCAAGATATCGTCGGGCAAGCCCTTGCCGGGAATTACAGGTTCGTAAACTCGTAAAAATATGAATCCAC
>BRYE01000003.1:20051056-20063556 GCA_030159115.1 Actinidia arguta var. hypoleuca | reverse complement strand
TTCCTTTTTTGTTCGGAATCACATTCTTAACTAAGGCTTTTTTTGGGTTTAAATAGTTGATTTATTTTTTAAAAAAAATCGTCTTTAGTTTTTTTTTTTTGTCATTTGATTTCTTTTTTATATTCTATTAATTTCTTTTGACGAGAAAGAAACCGAAAAATATAAAAACTCTCACCTAATTTGGGAAAAAATCACTAAAGACATCTTTAGTGAATTTTTCCCAAATTAGGTGAGAGTTCGCAAATTTTCAGTTTTCTTTTTGTTAAGAGAAATCAAAAAAATATAATATTTTGATTAAACAATAAAAAAAATCATAAAAAATAAAAAAATTCAAAAATCAAAACAATTATTGTATAAACCAAGAAAAATTTAATCCAGAGGGTCTAAGTAGGAATTCCTACCTGCTCTCATGATAACCTCAAATTTCTTAGCTAATTTATAAGAAAAATAAATTTTAAACTAATAATAAACTCCTAAAATAATGATTTATGTGTGAGAATAATCCGAACGTTTGAATGTGATAACCTCGTATTAGATTACTAGATATGTAATACGTAGTAATCAATTCTCATTGCAAACATATATTATGGGCATCCAAACATAGTGTTATGATGCATTCGAAACAAGAAATACTATTAAATGAGAAATATGTGGAGGTAAAAAAAGAAAAAGTTAAATAATAGTTAGTTAATTTTACTAGAAAATAATTTTTATTTTTTGTATTTTTTCTTGTAAAAAAGATAAAATATATGTTAGCTTGTTAACATGGGTTATAGAAGAATGAAACTTAACTTTTTTTTTTCTTTTTTGTATTTTTCACATCACTGTAATTGTAAGCAAAAACAAAAGCAAGCAAAAGTCAAAAGAAAATATGCCTCTTTCAAAAATAAAAAAATTGTAATAAATTTCCTTTTATATATTGTTTGGTTGTACTGAAGAATTATGTGAAAAATAAATTGAGGGAGAAAGTAATTTTTTCTTCAAAACTCGGATATCACTTGATTCACTCTAAGTTAGGATTGTTAAAACGAATAAAGTTACCTGAATTCGACTTGTTAAAAGTTTGTTCAAAATTAGATTGTTATATAAACATACCAAGTACAGTGGGTCAGATTTTAGGACCTAGAACATTCGATTTTAGGACTAGCTAGATCTGGAGCAGATCGAATTAAACTAGCTGAACTGGGCTAGGCCCGAACCATACTTGGTCGGGTTGGGCGTAAGTGGGGAGGATTGTGCTAGAGGACCGAGTGCCCAGTCCCAAAGGTGAAATCTTATCTCGTATAAAAGATTCTAGAAGGTGCTTAAGACTGTGAAGATAAGAGTCTACTTGGGGAAGGTACTTATCGAATTAAGATGACAATACCTAATAAGGTGAGAACTCTCTTGAGGATCATATGATATGGTTAGAGTCCTATATGACTAGAACACCAAAGAGTACTATAAAATGGGTCAAGACACTAGTGAAATGTACACATTAATCTTTGAGTAAATTATTTATATCTAAAACTTGTCGCTAACTTAAGCATTGGAGGGTTATTTCAGCCAACCTCCGACTAGGTAGCCTAACGTTTGCTAGGTCTTGCAAGGGTCCTTACTGGAGCCCTACTCAGTAAGACCTAAGGAGGTAAAAACCTACCCCACCACGCCAAGATTGAATATATTTTTTTAAGTTTATTAAGCTTTCAAGCTAACCTTTTGAGATTGGTAATTTACTTGATAAACAAATCAAATTTAACATATTTTTAAAACTCATTTAATTTTTAAAGCAAGTTTAAACAATCTATTATGTCTCATTTATCAGCCTATTTTAAATAAGTTTCTTAGTCAATTCTTTTAATACAAGTCCGAAAATTCAACGCTTTAACTGTCCATTTTGTTTACCACCGTCAAAAAGTCAACAAATCTTTTTTAAGTACTTTTACATTGTTATTTTTAAGGGTTTTTGGGCCTAGTTCCTGGCTCAAACATTATAGATAACGACTATCCCATTTTCAATACCTCCTAGCTTTAAAAAAAAAATCCCAAACTAACCCTCTATTAATGACATTATTCCCATCTAAAAACGTTACTTAACACATACCTAAAACCTCTCATAAAATTTTAAATTATTTTTTTGGTAATATTAATTTTATAATAATAAATTCATTATGATAAATTTATCACATACAGACCAACATCTAATGTAAAATATTATCATAATTATGTCATAACTTTATTAGTATTTACATTGATGTGGGATAAAATATCCACCTACTAATCCGAACACATCGTCCAAAGGACAACCTCGCCATATTCCCAGTACGTTCCCGGTCGCCCATAATATCATCATAGTTACTCATCTCACCAGGAGACCATCTCCACAAGGATTCCATCTCCACAAGGAATCTATTTCCGTGAAACCCCTTCTTTAGCACATCGCCTATAATCATGGTACGTTCTCCAGATGGCAATTTTCTATTTTCTCTTCAATATATTTGGGATATCCTTCCATATTTATCCTTCAAGGATCTCGCCGTGATCTCCTCATAGGGCACTCAGTTCTCCAACTATATAAAGGCCGCACTCCCATCACAAAAGGTACGCTCAATAGTTTATGCCTAACCCTTGCATACTTTCTCAGAGCTTTGCATTTCTATTTTGCTTAGTCTATATTCACCTTGGTTTGATTCCCATGGCAGAGGGTTTTGAGTGGCCTCACCCTAGCTGGTAACATTTGTTCAGCTATCTATGCAGGTCATCCGAGAAGTCATCGAGGTCCAATCCTAGGTGAATGAGCAATTCTAACTGTTGGTTGCTCGTCCTAATTTTTTACCACAATAGTTTGGCACCGTCTGTGGGAACGATAGTTCTCAAAACTTTTTATGCACTTGTGCAACCATTTGCTGCCTAGACCAAGTGCCAGCAGCCCTTTGGATAACAGAGCTCACTTAATGGCCAACACCAGCCAAGCTCGGGCCTCCACCATGAGATGCACAATATTGCCGAACAGATAAGAATCATGAATGAGAACAATGCCTGCCTGATACAACACCTCGTCACAACTAATCCACCATCTCTAGCTGTAGTGCTTGTTCCAGAAGTCTTATGATCTCACCATTCTCAACGATCGGGCGATGACAAATCTCAGAGTCATCAGAGCATTGGCCGTGCACGAAATTGAAGACATCAATCGCCCAACCCGCACCCCAAGCTAGAAAGAAGTCTTGTGTCATCAGAATCCCGGTTGTCTAGCCGGACTCCTGAAGTAGAAGACGAGGAGGTTAGGAGAAGGGGAAAGTTATCTCGCTGAGACGACCAGGCGCCCAGATGCCGAGATAAATCCACCACCTAGAAGATCAGAGATTTGGACACCCGTATTGGTGCCATCAACACTGGCATAAGCGCGTCGGTTATCGTAGATACTTTGATCAGACAAACCGAGCCCCGTTCATAGAAAGAGTGATGAGAACCCGGGTCTCCTCTAGGTTCAAGTTGCCTAACTCGGGGTCTATGAAGGGAAAACTGATTCTATGGACCACCTGAATTCGTACAAGAACTTGATGGCGCTCTAGGAAATCTGATGAAGTAATGTGCAAGGCTTTCTCTTCTACCTTAAAAGGATCAACGAGGTCATTGTTCAGAAAGCTGTCTTTAAGAACCATTGACTCGTTTGGCGACCTAAGTAGGCTTTTTGTTGTCAATTTCATGAGCTACTGAGTTAGGCAGAAGAACGCCTCTCACCTCTTTACTATTCACCAAAAAGAGACTGAGAACTTGAAAGACTACGTGAAGCAATTTAACCAGGCTATCTTAGAAGTGGATGATCCCAGTGATAAAGTGGTGATCATGGCCATGATGGAGGGACTTTGTCCAGGTCCATTGTTTGACTCCCTTTCGAAAAAATATCCCTCAAATCTTATCAATAAGGCTGACAAGTATATAGCCACAAAGGAGCTAGTCGAGGCCAAGCAAAGAAGGCAGGGAAGGGACAACCATAAAAGGAAATAGTTTGACACTAGACGATCAAACTATAGGGATGAGTCAAAAAGCAAGAGGTTTGATAGAGAATCAAGGAGGCGAATTAACAATCGACATCCTCTTACTCCACTTTGCCGCCCTGATTTAATATTGTCGCCCCTCAACACCCCCATCACCCAGGTGCTTATGGAGATCAAACATGAAGAATTCATCAAGTGGCCTAGTAAAATCAAGACTGACCCCCACAAGAGAAACAAGAACAAGTATTGTAAGTTCCACCGAGATCATGGGCACAACACTAAAGATTATTTTTATCTCAAAGAGCAGATAGCCAATCTCATCAAAAAGGGATATCTAAGGAAGTATGTTGCTGATCGCCCACAGCCTGGCTCGCCAAAAAAGAGATTTGGAGATAATAGACCCACAGTAGGACATATACAAGTGATCCATGGCGGATTTGGATTAAGAGGATGTTCAAGCTCGTCCAGTAAAAGACACGCTAGAAGTGCGATTGGGGGAGCTGAAGAAGAAATTTACAACCTCTCCTCGCTAGTGTTCAGTACCCACTAACCCATTACCTTCACCAACGACGACCTGAGAGACATACATCTCCCCTATGATGACGCCCTTGTCATCTCTTCTACAATTGCCATGTTTAACATACAAAGAATCTTGATCGATAACGGAAGTTCAGCGAACATCTTGTTCATCTCTACATTTGACAAAATAAAGATTAGGCTGGATAAGCTTTATCCTTTTCACAGCTCTTTGGTCGGATTTGGAGGAAACATGACACACCCGCTTAAATGGATCAAGTTGCTAGTGACCTTGGGGACGAAGCCTCACCAGACCATTGTGTGGCAAGATTTCATTGTAGTGGATTGCCCTTCGCCTTACAATGTGATCCTAGGTCACCCAACTTTGGGAGGAATCAAGACTATCACCTCAACTTATCATTTAATGATGAAGTTTTCTACTTCAATAGGGGTAGGCCAGGTCAGGGGCGACCAGAAAGTTGTTAGGTAGTCTTCATATCAGCCATGAAGATTGAGTCTCCTTCCAAATCAAGTACCCAATAGCAATAACAGATCAATGGTTCCGAGATGGAAGCATTAAGCGGTGAGGTGGAATTGATTACCTTGGTGGATTCCAGAGATACAGAAAACACCAAACCACTAGAAGAAGTCGCCCCAATCTCCATTCATCCTGACCATCCAGATCGTCATGTTATGATCGGAACTGAGCTAACAAAAGAGATGCGGACCACTTTGGTGGAATTTTTGAAAAAAAACTATGACGTCTTTGCATGATCACAGGGCAATGTGCCAGGAATTGATCCCCAGGTTGCCATGCACAAGCTGTTTACCAACCCTGATCATCCTCTAGTTTGCTAGAAAAGAATAAAATTCACCTCTGAGTGCTTGAAAGTCATAGAAGAAGAAGTGTCTAAGCTCATTAAGGCCAATGTCATCAGAGAAGCCCATTACCCAGATTAGCTCACCAACGTTGTTGTCGCCCCCCCAAAAGGGGGAAAATGGAGAGTATGCGTTGACTTTACCAACCTCAACAAGGCGTGTCCAAAAGATAGTTTTCCTTAACTAAAGATTTACCTGATAGTTGATGCAACTTCCAAGCATGAGCTTCTTAGCTTCATGGACACCTTCTCCGGTTATCACCAGATCAAAATGTATCCTCTCAACATAGAGAAGACTTCTTTTATCACAGAGAGAGGACTGTACTGCTACAAGGTCATGCCTTTTGATTTAAAGAATGCAGGGGCGACATACCAAAGACTGGTGAACAAAATGTTCAAGGAGTTGATTGAAAAGACTATAGAGGTTTACATAGATGACATGCTCGTCAAGAGCCTTAAATATGTTGATCACATCGCCTACCTAGAAGAAGCATTTGGCATCCTACGAAATCGCCGAATGATGCTAAAACCGTCCCAATGCATCTTTGGGGTATCCTCAGGAAATTGTTTTGACTTTCTTGTGACCAAATGAGGAATTGAAGCAAATATGAACCAGATTCAAGCTTTGTGGACCATAAGCTCGCCCAAACATATACATGAGCTACAACAACTAACTGGGCGAGTAGCCGCCCTTAATAGATTCATCTCCAAATCAGTGGACAAGTGCTTACCATTCTTCAAAATTTTGAGACGAATCCGAGGAAGCATTCCAGCAACTAAAAAAATATCTTGGGTCGCCACCCTTGCTCACAGTTCCTACTACGGGAGAGGAATTATTTGTGTACCTATCCATCTCGCCAATAGCCGCGAGTGCATTACTTATCTGAGAAGAGGACAAAATTCAAAAATCAGTATATTTGCTTAGCTCTCTACAATGTTCTAATTGTTGTGTCTGTCTAATTTTCAGCTCTTAAGCGTAAGAGCCTAACGGAGCAGTAGTTTACTTGCAAGTACGAGATCGAATCTATAGAAAAATTTGTTAGCATAGTTAATTGTTGTAAATAATATATCTTGAAAAATGAAAAGTTATAAGAAGTTGTGATTATTTTGTAAAGTTTGTAAAAGATTTATTGATTTATGAAATGTAAAGAAATTGCATGATCTACGTACGTGGTTTTGATTCTTTCATTCGATTAATTCTCGAGGTAAAATAAAATTGATTGAAAGGTGTTGCAATGAAATTATTTTGTATCTAAAAATATATTTGTGATTTGACAATAATTTTAATTATAATTTTAAATCCTTAGAATGCAATTGATCTAATTCTTAGTTATAATAAGGAATCTTGTTATAAAATAATCTTAGATTTATACAATTCAAGTCTTGATTCTTGTATTGATATTGATCAATTTGAAACTTCCTTTTAAATTTGGTTGAAAGAAGAAACCACAAGTTTATCAAAGATTGAATTAAAATATTGTACTTAGATCATAGCCAATACAATTTTGCCTAACATATTTTATTGAAAATTAAACATATTTTTGATTTTAAGAGTTGAAATTTAAATTACACTATGTAGTGAATTGTAAGAAATTAACAAGAATTGTAAACAATAAAACCAGTCATTAAGGCGGTATATGTAAGCGATAAAGTAAGCGTAAAGCTATCCATGCAGGAAGACAATTGTGATTCAAAATAATTGAAATAACATACGTATATTTTGAACTAAAAAGAAATTATATGTGTTGAAACTGTAAAATGAAAAACGAAAAATGACGAAAATAAACTAAATCTAAAAATATCTGAGTCAAAACTTTGATCACCAAATTCAAGGGTCATTCTCCTATTTATAGAGGTTGGACAGTGTGAACGGGAGTGGCTAAAAAGTCTTCAAAGGCTGCCTTGGAATATCTCTGAACCGACCTAGTCCGATCGGTCGGGGTTTATTGGACTGGTCAGACTTTTTCCCCGCCTTAATCTTTTACTGGTTGGGTTCTGCTGGACTGGTCGAACTTTAGTTGTTTTGCTTCTGATGATTGTATGACTAGTTCAAGATGTGTCCAACCGGTCAGACAATTTCTGGATTTATCCACCTTTCTTATGTTTAATTGCTGAACCAGTCGAGGAAGCTGGACTGGTCGGGCTTTTTCTATTTTGAAGCTTCTGTTTCTTTAAAACAATGTTTTCAACACTGTTTTTGCCTTGCATAACATTTCTCCTATTTGTGTTATAACAGGACTAATTTTAACAATTATATATACAATAATAACCTTAGTAAGGGGTTTTAAAGGTAACAAAAATGTCAATTTGTGATTCTCATCAATATTATGTTAGCAAAGTCCTCATGGGAGCCGATACCAAATACCTAAAAATTGAGAAACTCGCCTATGCCTTTCTAATCACCTTTAGAAAGCTTCGTCACTATTTTTAGGCACACCCCATTGCGGTGTTGGCTGATCAATTTTTAAAACAGATCCTCTAGAGACCGGAAGGCTCCTCAAATGGTCCATTGAACTAAGTGAGTTCCACGTTGAGTATAGGCCAAGAATGACAATCAAAGCCCAAGCATTAGCTGACTTCATAGCTGAGTTTACACACGACGTCGCCCATAACCAGAAGTTTTCTCCGAGAAAGAAGCTCTGAAAAAATAGAACCCAGATGAGGACCTCACCAGATGGAAGTTGTTCGTAGATGGGTCATCAAACCAGCATGGTTATGGTGCAAGACTTGTTCTCCAAACTCTGTCAAGCGAACAGATAGAATATGCCCTTCGTATTGGATTTAAAACCAACAGCAACGAAGTCGAATATGAAGCTCTCCTCGCCAGATTAAGGGCTGCAATAGAATTGGGAGTAGAGTCTCTAGATGCCTTTAGTGATTTCCAGCTTATGGTAAATCAAGTCCAAAGGGATTACCTCGCCAAGGATCTTCGGATGGTATCCTACCTAGATGAGGTCAAGAACATGTCAATGAAGATCAAAGTCTTTAAATTTTGACAGGTCCCTAGAGAAGAGAATAGGAAGGTTGATGCTCCAGCTAACCTCGCCTCAGCCTTTAATTTCATCTCGGATAGGAGTATACCACTAGAGTTTTTACCAAACTCAAGTATTGAGGTTTCCAAGACTTTTTGTCCAGCAAAAGCAAAACAGACATGGATGGATGATATCATTGCTTACCTCCAAAAGGAAACATTACCACTTGATATAAGCTCCAAGCTTGCCGGATCCAATATCGATCTGCCAGATTTTGTCTCCTTCATGAAATCTTGTAGAAGAGATTTTTCTCGATCCCATTCCTACGATGTCTTCGACCTGAAGAAGCAGAGTATTTGCTTAAAGAAATCCAAAAAGGACTATGTGGGAACCACTCAAGAGCTAGGTCACTTGTTCAAAAGACAATTCGCCAAGGCTATTTTTGGCCCCAGATGGAACGAGATGTGGTAATGTACACTAGGAAATGTGACAAGTGTTAGAAGTTTGCTCTAATAAGTCATCTCTCTCACATCGAGATGGTGCCAATGACTAGCCCATGGCCATTTGCTCAATGGAGAATTGACATACTTGGGCCTTTGCCTCAAGCTCCATTGCAAAGAAAATTCTTAATCGTCGTCATAGACTACTTCACGAAGTGGATAGAGGCAGAGTCTCTCACCAAAATCACAAAAAAAATACAAAAAATTTCATATGGAAAAACATTGTTTGTCATTTTGGAATTTCAAAGGTGATCATCTCAGACAACGCCAGACAATTTGACAATGATGGATTCAGTTTATTCTACTCAGACCTCATCATCTTCCATCATTTCTCCTCGCCTGATCATCCACAGGCAAACGGATAAGTGGAAGTCACCAACAAAATAATCTTGAGGAATCTAAAGGCAAGGTTAGAAAAATTCGAAGGTGAATGGGTAAAATACTTGCTGAGCATACTCTAGGCATGTCATACAACAAGCAGAATCTCTATAGGCGAGATGCCATTTTTTATGGTATATGGGACAGTGGAAATAGGGATGCCGAGTTTCAGGACTTCAAATTTTGACAAGGAGAACAATAAAATTGAGCTAAGGCTCAACCTTGATCTCCTCGATGAAAAAAGGGAGAGAGCTGAGGTACGCCAAGCATGTTACAAGCACCAGGTCACCAGACACTACATCCAAAAAGTCAAACATAAATCTTTCCTCCCTAGTGACTTAGTCTTAAGGAAAGTCACCCTATCTACGAAGGAGCTGAATGCTAAAAAGCTCGGCCCTACATGGGAATGACCCTACAAGGTTATTAAAATATCCAGACCAGGAACTTCTTGGTTAGAAGACTTGAATAAGAAGACACTCCCTCACCCCTGAAACACCGAACACTTGAAGAAGTATTGCCAGTAAATCTACTGGTCGCCATAAGAAAAAGAACACATGTACAAAGATGATATCATCTCTCATAATCGCCAAAACTTCATATTTGTATGAGGTTAACCTTCAAAATCGCTTGTTATGCTCTCCAATCTTTATGATGAATTAATGAAATCTCCAGATTGACTTTATCGCCAATAATCTATATTGACAATTTCTTAAAGCGTCAGTTTTGTTATCGCCGATATCAAGAACGTCCATTCATAGAAAAATGATAAGGCATCTTGATCGCCAATGTGGATGTCGTCGATATCAAGAACACCCATTCATTAAAAAATAATAAGGTGTCTTGATCGCCAACGTGGATGTCACCGATATCAAGAACGCCCATTCATTGAAAAATAATAAGGCATCTTGATCGCCAACGTGGATGTCGCCGATATCAAGAACGCCCATTCATTGAAAAATGACAAGGCGTCTTGATCGCTAACATGGATGTCGCCGATATCAAGATTGGCCATTCATTCAGAAATCAAACAATGATTCGTACAATGACAACGCATCTTGATCGCCATAAGTGGATCGCTCGATTAATCACTCTGCCATAGTAGAGGTTAACGATTGAACTCGCCTCTAATCGCCCTTTAATTGAGTTTGAAATTTTCCTTATAAAGGTGAATAGACTTGATGTGTTTGCCAAGCAAGTGAATTCGCCGATCTATTCACCAATCGCCTCATCGATGATCTTGCCTATTTTTCCACTATCACGTCACTAGGCGTTTTTGTTCGCCAAAAAGATTTAAGTGACATGTATTGATTAAAACTTTGATCACCATAATTCGAGTTAATTCTTATTGAATTCGCCAAAACTATTCAAGGTTTTCCAAATTTCTCTGGCCAATTTAAGTTATATTCACTATTCCTTGATGTCACCAACACAAACAGGAAGCAAAAACCGAACAAGCTAAAAATGTAGAAGAAAAACCGATGTCCATTCATTAAAAAAGATTACATCTCACCAGTTCAAAACTTTACACAAATTTATAAGTCTTAAGGGGGAAAATGGATCTCCATTCTGATCGCCGCCCTCTTTATCCTTCTTCTCTTCCTCCTTCTTGTCCTTATCTTTCTCTTTCTCCCTCTCAAGCAAGTCGCAATCCATTTCCATGCCGTCGAGATCGATGCCTAGATTAGGATGTTCGTGAGCAAGCTACTTCTTGCAGAAGTCGAAACCCTCGCCAAAATAACTAGAAGCAACATTAAGCACTGCCTCCTATAAATCCTCCGAGGATTTATACTCCTCAACAACCGGCTTGGTAGGAACCTCTCTCCCCTTAGATCGGCAATCGACAACTCCAGCTTTGCTAATTTATCTAGAGTGTGGCTTACTAATTCTAAACGCTGAGTTAGGTTACTTGCCCCTCTAGGTCGCCCATAACTTTTTGAGCACGGGAAAACTCGTTCTTTAGGGAAACCGCCCAACCCTATTGAAGAGTCACCTCATCACTAAGTTCCTGACTACAGCCTGCGAGAGAAGACTCGACCACAACCTCTTGAAAAATATAAAAAATTTGTCAAGTATTCAAGATCGCTTTCAAAGCAATGAAAATACGAAAAACACAAATTTTAACAAATTACCTGGCCGAGGATATGGAAAAGCTTGGAGACCATCCGATCGAGTTCCAATTTGTCCACCTCTTTTTTGTCGAAAGGTGGAATGCACGCCTCAAGAATTTTTTTAACTGTGGCAGCAATCCTCAGTATGATGACTTTGGGCCCCAAAACAACCACATGGTTTGCCGAGGTGCCCTCTCCTGGAGCCACTAGCCTCGCCATTACAATCGTCGCCTCGCTGGGCATGGACTTGGCTTTTTTAGGTTTAGGGATTGGCATGTCCTCTTTTCCTTTAGAGCTCGCCTTATACGGCGCGATGACTAGCACCTCGTCTCGTTGACAGTTTTCTCAAATGACAATTCCTTTAGTGGGTGTGGTGGACTTCACGGCCGAGCTTGCGTTATTCGATTCCTCTGCTCTCTTACTTTTCTTCTCCTCCACTTTCTTGGCAAGCTTGGATAAGGTGATTCTCTTCGACACAGCTACAAAATCAAAGCAAACATCAGCCAATAAAAGAGATGAAATACTTGGAAAAGATAGAGGCAGTACCGTCCAATCTAAACTCGGGGGGTAGCCTTGAGTTTGACTAGGACTTCGATTTAGAGTCCGAGCTTGAGCTCGAACTACTTGGCAAAAAATTTAAGATTGGGTCTCGAACTTTTCCCCCTAACCACCTTAGCAAGGTTAGATCAGGAATATTAGGTAAGATCCTCCTTAATTCCTTCCAAACAGTTCCTAGGTATTCTAGTGATTCATCTCGAGAATGGCTGTCATGTTGAATGTGTTCATCTCGGGAATGGCAGAACTCACCCGCGTTGCCTGAAAAAGTAGGTACGCCATCTGCAGGCGGTCCTCACCATTGTCCCCTTCATTGGACGCCATGGACTTTGGAGGGTCGAAACTTCTGTGGAAAGATTTAGACTCAAGGAGCGCTTGGACCGAGTAGAGTCCCTTCCCATATATCAAACCAAAGACATTGTCAAATCTTTGCTGCTCGTCCCCGAACAGCCTGGGCAGATTGTTGCAGCGCTTGTCTCAAAAGCATATCAGATGAGTGTTAGTATTGGAACATTTTAAGAGTACAAGGAAAACTCTAGTAGATGTTGGAACTAACCTGGGGTACCCCACGACCTTGGGACCCTTGGAACCCTAGCTTCGCGAGATAACCCTT
>BRYE01000003.1:20013556-20016056 GCA_030159115.1 Actinidia arguta var. hypoleuca | reverse complement strand
ACTATGTCAATATCCGACTTTTACAAGTCTAATGTCGCATTATAACAAACGCTAGGCTTGAATTTGGGTGTAAAGAGTTGTTTATGATAATAGATTTAATTGGATTTTGAAGTTTCAAGACTCGTAAAGAACGCGTGTTTGCCTTTTTTTTCTTTGATAGGTGATTTGATTAGGTATGTCATATGTGATAGCAGCAATGAGCCTACTTTTATTTTTTAAAATATACATTGTGCATTTTGATATTGAATGTATGTAGCAGTTTTTTCCTAATTTTATGTATTTGTTATAGATAAAATCTTTTTTTTTATTATTCTAAACCGACCTAAAATCGAACGGATCCGCTTGAATCGTAAAATATTTGGTTCGGTTCTTTCGGTTCAAGAAAATGCAAAACCAATTAATTCAGTTTAGTGAGAATTTTTTCAATAAACTAATCAAATCGAAACGTTTACACTCTTAATGTAAATGCATAAGTTTTTCCATGTATTTGAAAATGCTTTTTGTAGTACCAACTGATTTGCAATGACCCCAGATAATAAGTTAATAACCCTTTCGCTAAAGACAAAATTATAACTTTAAAATCAAACTTAAGCTGTCAAAATCTGTAGACTTTGCCCACCTACGAGGAGTGGAAGAATATATAGTTAATGACTTCAATCAATGTTTTTTTAATCAATAGTCATAGTGTTATAATAGAGAATCGAAATTAAAAAAGATGGCCCAATTCATTAATCATTTGCTTTCCTAATTTTGGAGATATATTAGTAAGAACCACTGGGGTAAAGTTTGGAGAGAGAAGAATCCCTAGCAACTCCCACCACAATTATACACACACTAGCAATGTCCATCACCTGATGGGTGTGCAAAAGTTGTGCAGAGTAGAATTGATTCTAAATTGTAGGTTAATTTATATAGCAGTTAGTATTGTGAGGCAGTCGTGGATTATCTACACACACTAGTAGTAGTCTTCACGCGATGAGTGTGCAAAAGTTATGCAGAGTAGAATTGATTCGACAATATGGATTGATTTTATTTTTGTTATTAATTTATATAGCAATTATTATTGTGAAGCAATTTGTAAATGTATTTTTAGTATGAAAAGTGTGAGCAATTTTTAAATTAGAGTTCATACCAAACTGAATTGTTGCATTTTTATAATCTTGTAGATTACTAGGATAGAGATTTTCACTCTTTTTTTTTAATTACACTCATTTTTATTATTATTATTATTATTATTATTATGTAAAGTTATCCAAATGTCCTTCTATGTAGTTAAGGAAAATAAGTAATAGGAAATGTAAATGCAAGGATATTTGAGTAATTTTATGTAATAAAGGCAAAAAAATAAGAGTAATTAAAAAAAATGGAGTGAAAATTATCACCCCCATTTTTCTTACTAAAATAATCTTCAAATTATTTTTTCTATAACTTTTTTCTTTTATTAGACAAATTTACTAAATTGTCCTTGATTAATACTTCATGACACATTTTTCTACTAAATACAAGGGTTGCTTTGTAATTTGATTTTGCTAACCACCACTCATTGGACGGTCAATAATGCATACTTTTCATAAAATTCTATACACTTTACATATGTTTTAATGCACTTTCACTAATATCTATACACTTTTCACACAAAGTAATATACTTTTTGTTCATTAATGTGGTTAGTATTTTCCTTTTGCAATTTACTAGATTGTCCTAGAGGTATCAAATGGGCCGGGCCGGACTATTTATTTTTGTACTTTGTGCCATGCCGTGTCATGCTATGCCTATTTTTAATTGTGCCGTGCTTATTTTTAATCACGTCGTATCACGCAGTGCTCATTTGATAAAAATGTTGGCCTAACCCATTTGGGTCTTGTGTCGTGCCATAATTTTTTTTTATGAATAAGTTTAATGTGTCAAAAACTTAAAATCATTTAAGATTTACTCACATAAATGTGTCATGTCCCGCGCCCAAAAACAATGGCTTGGCTCGGCCCATCACTATGTTGTGCCGAGTCGAATTTTAACTTGTTGTGCCTGTGTCGGCCATCCCGTTTGACGCCTCTACGTTGTGTCATATTTTTCAATTAAATCAAAGGGTTGTTTTTGTGATTTGAGTGACATTTTTATGTGAAATACAAGGGTTATTATGTAATTTTACTATGGGTGTGAGTGTTTGAGGAAAGTATAAAGTAGAGAGAGAAAGTGTAAGAAAATAGCATAGATGGGCTAAATGTGCATACATTTGAGAGAATAAGGGATGACCTTATATAACACAGTTCGACGTGTGCTTGGACGCGTCAATTGTCTTGTCACTGGATAGATTGTAGCTCGGTGTGTGCTTGGGCGTACTGACTGTTGTGTCAGTGAAGTAGGGGGCTGACTCAATCATATACATAAGGCATATTTGGTGCCCAGCTTGTTACGTCGTTCGGTGTTCGAATCCGGACGTGTGGGTGTCAAAAGAAACTTTACGGCAAAGTTATTCTCTACCGGCGTCATACCTTCGGGA
>BRYE01000003.1:19986056-19991056 GCA_030159115.1 Actinidia arguta var. hypoleuca | reverse complement strand
TGTAAATACATTGTGCATTAATTTGTAAAAATATCACAAATAGTTGGATAGTCACACAGTGGGGCCCAATCACTGCTAGACCCACCCCTGTAAGTGATTTTTGTCCGAAATATTACACAATATAGGTGCACGCACGTACATATTTTTCTTTTGACAAAATATATGATTCATTATCATTAAAAAAATAATTCTACATATAAAAAGTAAAAGAAAATAAAATACATATTTTTAAATATACACACCATTTTAGAAAATACATATTTTTGAACAAACACATAATTCAATTATCAATATGAAAATACTAACAAAAATATTATTTTTCACTTAAGATAATTTCAATCATACTATCTTAATTAGATCTCTTGTCAATGCAAGACAACCTTGATTTTAACAAATATTATCACAAGTCTTACCTTATGAAAAACAAACTAGGGTGAATAATTTAAATTAATTTTTGTCGCGACTGGGCCCATTAGAATGGGTTGCCTACGTATCCGACTCGTGGGTGAATTCGAATCGCAATCAAGCCACACGTAGTTCTACATATTAAAAAATCTATTTTTGCTGAACCGGTTCATTTAATATTTTATTGCACCCAGTGTTAAAGTTGCCTGTATGTCCGAGTTCGGACTCGATCAAGTCAACATAGTTCCAGGCTAAAGAAATGTTGAATCAAGTTTGCGTGGTCCCCTACCAGGCTGAGACTCTACAATGATGACTACAAGTTTGACAAAGACATTGAGATGATGAATTGTGGTTTGAACCACGAAGATGTCCTAAGATTTAAATTTTTTGGGCTCCTCATGAGATTGATTATTTGTATAATCCTAATTTATGTAATCTCTCTCTAGAAAGAACCTATGATGGAGAAAGCATGGGTAGTAGACAACAAAGTCCACTGAAAGTTATTACTGCTTAGAAGAGTTCGAATGACTTAATTGTGTCTCTTTTCAGGCATACCAAGAATAAAACTCTTTTAGTCATGCCTAGAAAATGATGAAGTAATGTATAAGATGATTCTCGCTTGCTTGTTTGGTGTGTCTTTAGGTTTTGACTCGTTTGATTGAGTTGATTGGTCTAGAAGCTTTGATAGGTTCGTTTGATTTTCGCTTGACTTCGTAATCGCAAATAAATATTTTTTTCTTCAAAAAGAATATAAGAGTTCATTATTATAAAAAAAATAATAGTTTTACATATATACATATATATATATATATATATATGTATATATTTATAATTAAATTATTCTTGAAAAAATGCGTAACTTGAATTTTAGAAGCCCAAATATTGTTATTGTAAAAAGAATATACTTCAACAGTCATGAAAACTAGTTTTTAATCAAAAGTGACATCACACGTGTAAATACATTGTGCATTAATTTGTACAAATATCACAAACAATTGGAGGGTCCCACAGTGGGGCCCAATCACTGCTAGACCCACCCTTGTAAGTGATTTTTGTCCTAAATATTGCACAATATAGGTGCATGCACGTATTTATTTTTCTTTTGACAAAATACATGATTATATATATATTAATTTTCCATTCAAATAGGATAAGAGTTGTAATTATTTTTAGAAGTGTATTTTTTTAGTCGATTTAGGAATTGAAATAAGATTTAGACTCGGCATTTTTAGAAACAACTTGGGGGTGTAAGGGAGTCAAACCATTAAGTCTAAATTACAGGCGCAATAAAGTAAAAGGTACAAGTTTAAGAAAAATCAAGTTCTGATTTTGGCAACATCGTCATTGTTAAAAGTTTTAGGTGTCAAAATTAATTTCCCTTTGAGTGAGCTTCGCAATATAAATTGGCATTATTATTATATATATTATTGTATAGTGATTTTTCGTATGTAAATATATGGAAGTTTCATTTATTGTCATTTTTAAACTAACGTAAATAAAATAAAAATTCATCTTAAATGAAAAGTACATTATTTATTTTTTATCCCTATAAAATTATTCGTGCATGGCACGAGTATATGTTAGTATATATTATTACATAAAGACTTTTTGTGAGAGCTTCATTTACTATCATATTTGTATCAACATAAAAAAAAAATAATTAAATAAAAATCTTCATAATAGTATATTAACATGATTTAGTAAACTTTTATTTTAAGACCAATGTAACATATAGTATCGTTTCAAATGGAAAGTATCTTAATAACATCTTATTATAATTATTTTTTTATATTTGGATAAGCTTTCTAATTAAAAATAGGTTTATTAATTAAAAAAATATTGCACAAAAATAAATTTATTTTTTATCCGTACGTGGCAAGGGGGTTGCTAGTTACAAATATATAGAAATAATAAGAGCCTGGAAAAGGCCATGAGATTTAACACTTTAATAAAAGTCTGAAAAATAAATTTATGTAAAAATTCTTGAAGAATAGAATTCCTTAAAGCTAACATACATAACACATTGTGACATGAAAGGTATGGTGGCATAGTGAGCACTAGTGCGCATTGTACCTCATGTAAAAACAAGAAAAGCCAAAGATGACGTTGGCAATAATGAGATACATCGATACATACGCATATATGTATGTATGTGTATGAGCTTTAATTGACGTTTTAATTTGAATTTGTGGGAGGGGGGGACCACCTCATCTCATGGCCTTTTTCAGGTTCTTAATTGACGTTTTATTTTTTTATCTGTACATCTCATATTTTATTTTTTGTTTTCTCCTGAGTTTACGTATAATTCGGTACGTACTTAACAGTTGTGTTTACAGGCTGTAACTTACAGCTATAATGATTTATTAACCAATCCCCATATTGTGGGCAGCCACAAAAAGAAAGGCCCATTTTTCAGCCCAGACTAAACCAGTAAAGAGAAGAGAGACCTTGGGAACATTTCTTGAATGGGCTTTTACGGGGTCGTTCCCTTCGTCAAGACTTATTATGACAAAAGTTCTCATAAAGATGGTATTTTCAAAACTAGCCTTTCCACAGACCATACCAACTATGACCACCACCCAGTTCTGCTAAAAAACACCATGGCTGCCAACAATTATCACCACCCAATTCAACCACCACCACCAATCACACAGTAAAGAAACATTCTAAATTTTTGTTGGGTGAATTGGGAATTTATTGGGTTTGGTCCGTTTAAGACTCATTTAAGATAGATGAAATGGTTTTACCAAAATTAAGTTCGATTAGTTCTTAGTTTTTGTGGTGAATTTGTATTAATTTATAGGCATGGGTCAAAATTTACACCGTTTCCTTACATTGGTTTCAACTTTGTTATTGTTGTTATTTAACGCCGATCACGATTATCATCATTTTTTGCATATAATTTAAAATATATTGTGTTGCCGATAGCTACAAGTGAAAAGTTATAAAATTAAAAATTGAAACCTTAACACGTATGAATTTTTTTATGTACTTATTTTAAAATATATTAATAATTTTAATTAATTAAATTAAAAATCAAGTAATTTACAAAAATTTCCCCAAAAATAAAATAAATTAAGAAAATGAGCCCTTTCGTATCATGCCCACTTGTGTGTGGGAAGTTGTACGGGCAATTGCACACTGTGCGGAGAGTTGGGAAGCATGTTATTTGGACTTTCCTTTTTATTTGGTGTTGCTTAAAAAAATATTGACTTGATTTCCAAGATTTTATAGTTTTTGCTCTTATAAATTAAAATTACTTCCTCTGCCCTTTTAATGTCAGCTATTTTTTTTTTGATTATCCCTAAATATTTGTTCCTTTTTTCAATTTTGATATGTAAAATATACTAGTATTTTCTTTTATCATTCCCTTCTTAAATTTAAATAATAAGATTAAAGCTTCAAATTCCAATAAAAGTATAATCAATAACAAAACTAAAAAAAAAAAGGAAACAATAATTGCATTAGTAGCTAAACAAGTTTCATTGCATTCTAAAAAAATGAAGGTACACATAAAATTTTTAAATTCACGTATTTATTATAAGGTAAATTTGGCAAGCTAATTTTTTTTTAAAAAAAGTTGAATTTTTAATAAAGAACAAACAAAAAAAGATGGAGGGATTAATAGAAAGACCAACCAGCAGTTTGTAGATATGCTTTTTAAAGAATTATTTAGTAATCAATCTCCAAGTTATGTGGTTAAAAGTCTTTCACATGTACTCATAGGCGGGCAAATTTAACTTAAGTTTGAGAAGAATTTAGAAAATATTGATAATTCTGTTAAATTTAGTTTATAAGTTATAACTTGTATTTTGCATTTTAGATAAATGACTATCTTAAAGTTTTTTTTTACCAAAATTAGAACTTTTATGTACAAATCACAAATCTCTTTTTGTGTGCATTACTTACTTTTATTACTTGTAATTTTGTATTTGTGATTCATTGGCTTCTAATCATTTTACAAGATATGTGTGTCTCAATTGATTAATTTTTTTCATAAATCCATCAATTCAACGAGCTTTAAAAAATAAATGATTTAGATAAGTTTGATCATATAGCAATAATGATCGACATAACAATTGGATCGACAAATGAATTTTATTGGCTATTTTGAGTAATGCATCTCCAACAAACTCCATTTGGGAGAACAAATATCATCAATATTCAATAGTTAAAAACCCAGGCCATGTCTCTCTTTCCAGAAGTCGTTTCAATCGTCTTTTGCTGGTATTATCTCTCCCTCTCCCTCCATGCTTTGTATATGTATGTTTTTTTTCTGTTTCCATGTGAATGCTACTGTTAATTTGGATGATTTTGCTCCCTCTCCCTCCATGCTTTGTATATGTATGTTTTTTTTTTCTGTTTCCATGTGAATGCTACTGTTAATTTGGATGATTTTGTGCAGAGGAGAACATTCCAAGGAATAAGTCCCGCCTAAGTGATTAGGGTTAACTGTTTCTATTGCTCCTTGTTGAATTGATTGGATCTGCACTTGTAATATTGATAACCTAGAATTCTCAACTCAATTCTTGTAAACAAATTCAGCTGCTATAATGTATTAGATCGAAATTATAGTTACCCACAATTTTTACCCC
>BRYE01000003.1:19976056-19981056 GCA_030159115.1 Actinidia arguta var. hypoleuca | reverse complement strand
TGTTTCTGTTTGCATTTCATCGAAATCTTATCGCATAGCACTCGGAAACAGAAGAGCAATGGTGGCCAATTTTTCTGAAAATGAGTCGATGAGGTGGAAATGGCACTTCGTCTTCATCGAGGAGAGAACTTTGTACTATTGTCTGTAAATAAACAAGCACATTAGATAGATAATAATATTTATAATTTGTTGGCTTTCTCCTTTTTTGTCTCGTTATAGTTTTAAGTTGTTTTGTATAAAAAATAGTGTAAATTACATTTAGACCACCCTCAACTATGACCTGTTTATGAGTTGTTCCCAAGTGTTTAAATCTGGACACCTAACCCCCTTGAAGTATATCAATCTAAAATAATGCCAACACTATTAATGGAATAAGTCAAGTTACACATTTACCTTCCATGCCCGTCCTGTGCGTCTCAACTAGGGGTGATCACGGTTCGAATTGATTTGGTTTTTGAAAAATCACAAACCAAACCATTACTAATGGTTCAAGAAAATTTAAAACCGAAACAAACTAAGTCGTTGAACCATTGAAACCAAATCGTATAAAACGATTTGGTTTGGTTTGGTTTGGTTTGGTTTGGTTCGATTCAATTTTACTGTTTAAAATCATTATAGCAAATTTGGATAATATCTAAGAAAAAAGAAAAAAACGAATACAAAAAAATTAACTTTCAGCAGAAGCATGATATTTACATGCGCATGTTTATATATATATATATATATATATATATATATATATATATATATATATATATATATATATTATTAGCATCAAAACCAAAGTTTAGCCATAGTTTCCAAAATTACATTAAAAGATGATCGATTTGGACTTTGTTAGTAAAAAATATAAATATTAGACAAACAATGCGAGAATATAAATTAGTAATTAGCTAATATAATAATATATATAAACATAAATAATATTTATGTATAATTACTAATATATGGTTTGGTTCAGTTTAAAACTGTTACCATGACATGAAAATCGCAAAACGAATCGTTAGTCTATGGTTGAAAAATTTATAATCGTAACCAAACCGTTCTAATGAAAAAAAAATCAAACCGCACAGATTGATTTGATTTGGATGTTTTTCACGGTTTGGTTATTTGTTTTGCTCACCTCTAGTCTCAACTTGGGTCCACACCGACAATCTAAACCGTTTGTCTCAAAAAATTTGAAATAACCATTGTCCATGCAAAAAAATAGTTTCATTGAATATTTAAAAATATATGAACAAATCGCATTTTTAATAAAATAAACACTAAAACGATTGTAAATTTATACTGTTCACTTTTTTATAAAATTTATTTATTTATTTATTTTATAAAATAAAATACAATTTGACTTTGTTATATAGATGTTCATCGTAGACGAGGGTCTTGGGAGGAGTTCATCGTATTAGTGGTGAAAGATTATGTAGTTGCCTGTATGTCTGAGTTCAGACTCGATCAAGTCAACATAGCTCCAGGCTAAAGAAATCTTGCATCAAGTTTGAATAGTCCCCTACCAGGTTGAGACTCTACAACGATGACTACAAGTTTAAAAAAGACATTGAGATAATGAATTGTGATTTTAACCACGAAGATGTCCTAAGATTTGAAATTTTTGGGCTCCTCATGAGATTGATTATTTGTGTAATCATAATTTATATTATCCCTCTCTAGAAAGAACCTATGATGGAGAAAGCAAGGGTAGTGGACAACAAAGTCCACTGAAAGATATTACTCGCTTAGAAGAGTTCGAACGACTTAATTGTGTCTCTTTTCTGGTATACCAAGAAAAGACTCTTTTAGTCATGTCTAGAAAATGATGAAATAATGTACAAGATGATTCTCGCTAATTTGTTGAACAAGTTCAACCGGCACCATCAAAAAATAAAGACAGTGGTTGAAACACTATTGATGATCTCAAAGAAATTAACTTTGGGGTAATTTAAGATTCCAAACCTATCTTCGTCGGTAATCTTCATTAGGTGAAGAATTGATTTTCTATGAAAAGGTTGTACGAGAGCACCAAGGAATTTGATGCTTGGATTTAAAATTACCAATTGGGTAAAATTAGCTATTTCATTTCAGTTTAAAATTTAATTTTACAGAGATGGATAATCAAGAGTTTATTGGGTTCATTTTGCTTATTCAACAATTCATTTGGATTCGATTGGTGTGCGTTTAGGTTTTGACTCTTTCGATTGGGTTTGTTTGTCTAGAAGTTTTGATAGGTTTGTTTGATTATCGCTTGATTGATTATCATACTAGGTTAAATTATTTTGATAGATATATAACTATTATAAGAATAATATTATTTTAAGATATATGTAATTTAAATTTTAATATCATATAACATAAAGATATTTTGATGAAGATATATATGACTTCATAATCACAAATAAATATTCTTTTCTTTAAAAATATATATATATAATTTGATTATCATAAAAAAAAATAGTTTCAAAAATATATATAATTAAATTACTCTTCAAAATGCATAATTTCAATTTTAGAAGCCAAGACAATGTTATTATAAAAAGAATATACTTGAACGGTCATAAAAACTAGTTTTTATTAATAAGTGACATCGCACATTTAAATACATTGTGCATTAATTTGAACAAATATAACAAACAATTGGAAGGTCCCATAGTGGGGCCCAATCACTGCTAGACCCACCCTTGTAAGTGATTTTTGTCCGAAATATTGCACAATATAGATGTACGCACGTACTTATTTTTCTTTTGACAAAATATCTGATTGATTATCTTTAAAAAAATAATTCTACATATAAAAAACACCATTTTAGAAAATACATATTTTTGAATAAAAACATAATTCAATTATCAATATGAAAATACTAACAAAAGTATTATTTTTCACTTAAGATAATTTCAATCATATTATCTGAATTAGATCTCTTGTCAATGCAAGACAACCTTTGATTTTAACAAATATTATCACAAGTCTTTCCTTACGAAAAACAAACTAGGGTGAACAATTGAAATTTATTTTTGTCGTGACTGGGCCCATTACAATGGGTTGCCTACGTATCCGACTCGTGGGTGAATTCGAATCGAAATCAAGTCACACGCAGTTCTACGTATTAAAAAACCTATTTTTGCTGAACCGGTTCATTTAATATTTTATTGCACCCACTGGTAGAGTTGCCTGTATGTCCGAGTTCGAACTCGATCAAGTCAACATAGTTCCAGGCTAAAGAAATGTTGCATCAAGTTTGCATGGTCCCCTACCAGGCTGTGACTCTACAATGATGACTACGAGTTTGAGAAAGACATTGAGATGATGAATTATGGTTTGAAGCACGGAGATGTCCTCAGATTTAAATTTTTTGGGCTCCTCCTGAGATTGATTATTTGTATAATCCTAATTTATGTAATCTCTCTCTAGAAAGAACCAATGATGGAGAAAGCATGGGTAGTGGACAACAAAGTTCACTGAAAGTTATTACTGCTTATAAGAGTTCGAATGACTTAATTGTGTCTCTTTTCAAGGATACCAAGAATAAGACTCTTTTAGTCATGTCTAGAAAATGATGAAGTAACGTACAAGGTGATTCTCGCTTGTTTGTTGAACAAGTTCAACCGGCACCATCAGAAACTAAAGACGGTGGTTGAGACACCGTTGATGATATCAAAGACATCAACCTTGGGGTAATTCAAGATCTCAAACCTATCTTCGTCGGTGCTCTTATTTAAGTGAAGAATTGATTTTCTATGAAAAAGTTGTCCGGAAGCACCAAGAAGTTGATTCTTGGATTTCAAATTAACAACTGTGTAAAATTTAGCTGTATTATTTTGGTTTAAAGTTTGATTTTTAAGAGAATTGTGTTCAAGAGTTTATTGGGTTCATTTTGTCTGTTCAAAAAATCATTTGGATTGGATTGGTGTGTCTTTAGGTTTTAACTCGTTCGATTGAGTTGATTGGTCTAGAAACTTTGATAGGTTCGTTTGATTGTCGCACTACTTGTAATCGCAAATAAATATTTTTTTCTTCAAAAAGAATATAAGAGTTCATTATTATAAAAAAATAATAGTTTTACATATATACATATATATACATATATGTATATATTTACAATTAAATTATTCTTGAAAAAATGCGTAACTTGAATTTTAGAAGCCAAAATATTGTTATTGTAAAAAGAATATACTTGAACAGTCATAAAAACTAGTTTTTATTAAAAAGTGACATCGCACATGTAAATACATTGTGCATTAATTTGTACAAATATCACAAACAATTGGAGGGTCCCACAGTGGGGCCCAATCACTGCTAGACCCACCCATGTAAGTGATTTTTGTCCGAAATATTGCACAATATAGGTGCATGCATGTACTTATTTTTCTTTTGACAAAATACATGATTGATTATCTTTAAAAAAAATAATTCTACATATAAAAAGTATAAGAAAAGAAAATACATATTTTTAAATGAACACGCCATTATAGAAAATACATATTTTTGAATAAATACATGTTTTAGAATAGTATCATAAGCAATCGAATGACAATTAAACGAATCACTCAAAGTCTATAGACAAATCAACCCAATCGAACGAGTCAAAACCTAAAGACACACCAATCCAATCCAAATGAATTGTTGAACAAACAAAATGAACCAAAGAAACTCTTGAACACTAGTCTCTGTAAAATAAAATTTTAAATCAAAATAAAACAACTAAATTTTACCCAATTGGTAATTTGAACGAGTCATAATGTTTTGGTGGCCTCTGGTAAAAGAAATAAAATATTCATCACCTACGATGTGAAAGAAACAGCTAATTGAGACTGATGCCAAGGAAAACTTACTTCTTAGCAGGTTGGTTGGAGTTCTGTATTAGGAGGTCTCATATCTCATGACACTGCTCCTTTCATTGGAAGTCCTGAATAGCTCCTCCAAAGTTCGGTAGTTCACTCCTCTATTTTCAGGGGTTCCTTCCATGGTAAAAGTTTTTCCAGTTCCAGTTTGCCCATAAGCAAATATAC
>BRYE01000003.1:19963556-19971056 GCA_030159115.1 Actinidia arguta var. hypoleuca | reverse complement strand
TGAGATTGATTATTTGTATAATCCTAATTTATGTAATCTCTCTCTAGAAAGAACCAATGATGGAGAAAGCATGGGTAGTGGACAACAAAGTCCACTGAAAGTTATTACTGCTTATAAGAGTTCGAATGACTTAATTGTATCTCTTTTCAGGGATACCAAGAATAAGACTCTTTTAGTCATGTCTAGAAAATGATGAAGTAACGTACAAGGTGATTCTCGCTTGTTTGTTGAACAAGTTCAACTGGCACCATCAGAAACTAAAGACGGTGGTTGAGACACCGTTGATGATATCAAAGACATCAACCTTGGGGTAATTCAAGATCTCAAACCTATCTTCGTCGGTGCTCTTATTTACGTGAAGAATTAATTTTCTATGAAAAAGTTGTCCGGGAGCACCAAGGAGTTTGATTTTTGGATATCAAATTAACAACTGTGTAAAATTTAGCTGTATTATTTCGGTTTAAAGTTTGATTGTAAGAGAACTGTGTTCAAGAGTTTGTTTGGTTCATTTTATCTTTTCAAAAATTCATTTGGATTGGATTGGTGTGTCTTTAGGTTTTGACTCGTTCGATTGAGTTGATTGGTCTAGAAGCTTTGATAGGTTCGTTTGATTGTCACTTGACTTCGTAATCGCAAATAAATATTTTTTTCTTCAAAAAGAATATAAGAGTTCATTATTATAAAAAAAATAATAGTTTTACATATATACATATATGTATATATTCATAATTAAATTATTCTTGAAAAAATGCGTAACTTGAATTTTAGAAGCCAAACTATTGTTATTGTAAGAAGAATATACTTGAACAGTCATGAAAACTAGTTTTTATTAAAAAGTGACATCGCACATGTAAATACATTGTGCATTAATTTGTACAAATATCACAAACAATTGGAGGGTCCCACAGTGGGGCCCAATCACTGCTAGACCCACCCTTGTAAGTGATTTTTGTCCGAAATATTGCACAATATAGGTGCATGCACGTACTTATCTTTCTTTTGACAAAATACATGATTGATTATCTTTAAAAAAAAATAATTCTACATATAAAAAGTATAAGAAAAGAAAATACATAGTTTTAAATGAACACGCCATTTTAGAAAATACATATTTTTAAATAAACACATAATTCAATTATCAATATGGAAATACTAACAAAAGTATTATTTTTCACTTAAGATAATTTCAATCGTATTATCTGAATTTGATCTCTTGTCAATGCAAGACAACCTTTGATTTTAACAAATATTATCACAAGTCTTTCCTTACGAAAAACAAACTAGGGTGAATAATTGAAATTTATTTTTGTCGTGACTGGGCCTATTACAATGGGTTGCCTACGTATCCGACTCGTGGGTGAATTCGAATCGAAATCAAGTCACACGCAGTTCTACGTATTAAAAAATCTATTTTTGCTGAACCGGTTCATTTAATATTTTATTACACCCACTGGTAGAGTTGCCTGTATGTCCGAGTTCGAACTCGATCAAGTCAACATAGTTCCAGGCTAAAGAAATGTTGCATCAAGTTTGCATGGTCCCCTACCAGGCTGAGACTCTACAATGATGACTACAAGTTTGAGAAAGACATTGAGATGATGAATTATGGTTTAAAGCACAGAGATGTCCTGAGATTTAAATTTTTTGGGCTCCTCCTGAGATTGATTATTTGTATAATCCTAATTTATGTAATCTCTCTCTAGAAAGAACCAATGATGGAGAAAGCATGGGTAGTGGACAACAAAGTCCACTGAAAGTTATTACTGCTTAGAAGAGTTCGAATGACTTAATTGTGTCTCTTTTCAGGGATACCAAGAATAAGACTCTTTTAGTCATGTCTAGAAAATGATGAAGTAACGTACAAGGTGATTCTCGCTTGTTTGTTGAACAAGTTCAACCGGCACCATCAGAAACTAAAGACGGTGGTTGAGACACCGTTGATGATATCAAAGACATCAACCTTGGGGTAATTCAAGATCTCAAACCTATCTTCGTCGGTGCTCTTATTTAAGTGAAGGATTGATTTTCTATGAAAAAGTTGTCCGGGAGCACCAAGGAGTTTGATTCTTGGATTTCAAATTAACAACTGTGTAAAATTTAGCTGTATTATTTTGGTTTAAAGTTTGATTTTTAAGAGAATTGTGTTCAAGAGTTTGTTTGGTTCATTTTGTCTGTTCAAAAATTCATTTGGATTGAATTGATGTGTCTTTAGGGTTTGACTCGTTCAATTGAGTTGATTGGTCTAGAAGCTTTGATAGGTTCGTTTGATTGTCACTTGACTTCGTAATCGCAAATAAATATTTTTTTCTTCAAAAAGAATATAAGAGTTCACTATTCTAAAAAAAATAATAGTTTTACATATATACATATATATATATATATGTATATATTTATAATTAAATTATTCTTGAAAAATGCGTAACTTGAATTTTAGAAGCCAAAATATTATTATTGTAAAAAGAATATACTTGAACAGTCTTAAAAACTAGTTTTTATTAAAAAGTGACATCGCACATGTAAATACATTGTGCATTAATTTGTACAAATATCACAAACAATTGGAGGGTCCCACAGTGGGGCCCAATCACTGCTAGACCCACCCTTGTAAGTGATTTTTGTCCGAAATATTGCACAATATAGGTGCATGCATGTACTTATTTTTCTTTTGACAAAATACATGATTGATTATCTTTAAAAAAAATAATTCTACATATAAAAAGTATTAGAAAAGAAAATACATAGTTTTAAATGAACACGCCATTTTAGAAAATACATATTTTTGAATAAACACATAATTCAATTATCAATATGAAAATACTAACAAAAGTATTATTTTTCACTTAAGATAATTTCAATCATATTATCTGAATTAGATCTCTTGTCAATGCAAGACAACCTTTGATTTTAACAAATATTATCACAAGTCTTTCCTTACGAAAAACAAACTAGGGTGAACAATTGAAATTTATTTTTGTCGTGACTGGGCCCATTACAATGGGTTGCCTACGTATCCGACTCGTGGGTGAATTCGAATCGAAATCAAGTCACACGCAGTTCTACGTATTAAAAAACCTATTTTTGCTGAACCGGTTCATTTAATATTTTATTGCACCCACTGGTAGAGTTGCCTGTATGTCCGAGTTCGAACTCGATCAAGTCAACATAGTTCCAGGCTAAAGAAATGTTGCATCAAGTTTGCATGGTCCCCTACCAGGCTGTGACTCTACAATGATGACTACGAGTTTGAGAAAGACATTGAGATGATGAATTATGGTTTGAAGCACGGAGATGTCCTCAGATTTAAATTTTTTGGGCTCCTCCTGAGATTGATTATTTGTATAATCCTAATTTATGTAATCTCTCTCTAGAAAGAACCAATGATGGAGAAAGCATGGGTAGTGGACAACAAAGTTCACTGAAAGTTATTACTGCTTATAAGAGTTCGAATGACTTAATTGTGTCTCTTTTCAAGGATACCAAGAATAAGACTCTTTTAGTCATGTCTAGAAAATGATGAAGTAACGTACAAGGTGATTCTCGCTTGTTTGTTGAACAAGTTCAACCGGCACCATCAGAAACTAAAGACGGTGGTTGAGACACCGTTGATGATATCAAAGACATCAACCTTGGGGTAATTCAAGATCTCAAACCTATCTTCGTCGGTGCTCTTATTTAAGTGAAGAATTGATTTTCTATGAAAAAGTTGTCCGGAAGCACCAAGAAGTTGATTCTTGGATTTCAAATTAACAACTGTGTAAAATTTAGCTGTATTATTTTGGTTTAAAGTTTGATTTTTAAGAGAATTGTGTTCAAGAGTTTATTGGGTTCATTTTGTCTGTTCAAAAAATCATTTGGATTGGATTGGTGTGTCTTTAGGTTTTAACTCGTTCGATTGAGTTGATTGGTCTAGAAACTTTGATAGGTTCGTTTGATTGTCGCACTACTTGTAATCGCAAATAAATATTTTTTTCTTCAAAAAGAATATAAGAGTTCATTATTATAAAAAAATAATAGTTTTACATATATACATATATATACATATATGTATATATTTACAATTAAATTATTCTTGAAAAAATGCGTAACTTGAATTTTAGAAGCCAAAATATTGTTATTGTAAAAAGAATATACTTGAACAGTCATAAAAACTAGTTTTTATTAAAAAGTGACATCGCACATGTAAATACATTGTGCATTAATTTGTACAAATATCACAAACAATTGGAGGGTCCCACAGTGGGGCCCAATCACTGCTAGACCCACCCATGTAAGTGATTTTTGTCCGAAATATTGCACAATATAGGTGCATGCATGTACTTATTTTTCTTTTGACAAAATACATGATTGATTATCTTTAAAAAAAATAATTCTACATATAAAAAGTATAAGAAAAGAAAATACATATTTTTAAATGAACACGCCATTATAGAAAATACATATTTTTGAATAAATACATGTTTTAGAATAGTATCATAAGCAATCGAATGACAATTAAACGAATCACTCAAAGTCTATAGACAAATCAACCCAATCGAACGAGTCAAAACCTAAAGACACACCAATCCAATCCAAATGAATTGTTGAACAAACAAAATGAACCAAAGAAACTCTTGAACACTAGTCTCTGTAAAATAAAATTTTAAATCAAAATAAAACAACTAAATTTTACCCAATTGGTAATTTGAACGAGTCATAATGTTTTGGTGGCCTCTGGTAAAAGAAATAAAATATTCATCACCTACGATGTGAAAGAAACAGCTAATTGAGACTGATGCCAAGGAAAACTTACTTCTTAGCAGGTTGGTTGGAGTTCTGTATTAGGAGGTCTCATATCTCATGACACTGCTCCTTTCATTGGAAGTCCTGAATAGCTCCTCCAAAGTTCGGTAGTTCACTCCTCTATTTTCAGGGGTTCCTTCCATGGTAAAAGTTTTTCCAGTTCCAGTTTGCCCATAAGCAAATATACAGACATTGTATCCATCCAAAACTAAAGTCACTATATATAGGTGAAGTTTGCATGAAAACAGTCTCTGCACATTCAACAGAGGGTTAAAAAACTTAAATAGTGCAAAATCAATTAGATAAATTCATGGTAGGAAAAAATAAAGTAAACTATTAATGTGACTTATCATCTTACCTTGGTTGTCCTCAGGCCTGAACACGTGATCAAACTTATATAGCTTGTTGGAAGAATCTGAGCAAGTGATTTGTAACTCGTTTTCTTGAGATGAGTCAAAATCTTCAGCGTAAAACACCAATTCCATCTCCGCCGGCGGCGACAGAATCGGCCCGACTCCACAAAACCGTCATTCCCGATCAGTTCCGCCGAGAACACGTCATCTGCGGCGGCGACATACGAGTCAACGTAACCTTCGTCGCCGTCGAAAGGGAGATTCATGGCGAAGGAGCTGGCGAGCGATGATGACCGCGTTCTTTTGTCTTAATGGTCTATATCTGCAAATCTTAATGTGTAGCGGAGAGAAAGTTCTAGAAGAGAGACAGACAAGTATGAACCAAGAATTAGGGATTTCAAAGCAAAAAACTGTTCCTACTGTGTGCATACATATCAATCCTTACAATTAAAACGCGAATTTGCCCAAATCTTCAGCGTAAAACACCAATTCCATCTCCGTCGGCGGCGACAGAATCGGTCGGTCGACTCCACAAAACCATCACTCCCGATCAGTTCCGCCGAGAACACGTCATCTGCGGCGGCGACGTACGAGTCAACATAACCTCCGTCGCCGTCGTCGTCGTCGAACGGGAGATTCGTGGCGAAGGAGCCGGCAAGCGATGTGGAGCCGGCGAACGATATGGAGCCTATGAACTAAGAAATTAGGGATTTCAAAAAAATTTGAATTAAATCAATCAGAGAATGTGGTCTAACAGCTAGTGGGCAGTTATAGAGAGAGGGAGGGAGGGATAGTTAGAGAGAGAGAGAGAGTGGATATGAGAGAGAGAGGCTCCGGCATTTTAATTCAAATTCATTTTATATATATATATATATTAATTTTCCATTCAAATAGGATAAGAGTTGTAATTATTTTTAGAAGTGTATTTTTTAGTCGATTTAGGAATTAAAATAAGACTTGGACTCAGCATTTTTAGAAACAACTTGGTGTAAGCGAGTCAAACCATTAAGTATAAAGTACAGGCGCAACAAAGCAAAGGGTACAAGTTTATGAAAAATCAAGTTTTGATTTTGACAACATCGCCATTGTTGAAAGTTTTAGGTGTCAAAATCAATTTCTCTTTGAGTGAGCTTCGCAATATAAATTGGCATTATTATTATATATATTATTGTATAGTGACTTTTCGTATGTAAATATATGGAACTTTTATTTACTGCCATTTTTAAACTAATGTAAATAAAATAAAATTTCATCTTAAATGAAAAGTACATTAATTATTTTTTATCCCTATAAAATTATTCGTGCATAGCACGAGTATATGCTAGTATATATTATTACATAAAGACTTTTTGTGAGAAGTCATGTGAGAGCTCCATTCACTACCATATTTGTATCAACATAAGAAAAATATAATCAAATGAAAATCTTCATAATAGTATATTAACATGATTTAGTTAACTTTTATTTTAAGACCAATGTAACATATATTATCGTTTCAAATGGAAAGTATTTTAATAATATATTATTATAATTATTTTTTTATATTTGGATAAGCTTTCTGATTAAGAATGGGTTTATTAATTAGAAAATTATTGCACAAAAATAAAATTATTTTTTATCCTTACATGGCAAGGGTTTGCTAGTTACAAATATATAGAAATAATAAGTTGATAACAAGTACTTTAATAAGAATCTGGAAAAGGCCATGAGATTTAGCACCTTAATAACAGTGGAAAATAAAATTGTGTTATTTGAGATAAAATAAGTTGATAATAAGTTTGAGGTTTTTCTACTGACAAACAAAAATAAATTAATGTAACGCTAAGGTTGTGTTTGGATTAAGAATTTAATGGGGAAAAAAATTGAGAATTCAACAATCCTAAATCGTTGGATCTTCAAACATTCTAGAAATAATTTTTAATAATTTGATTCACTTTATAACATACTAGTAATTGCCCGTGCCCACGGGCACTACGCAACAAAAAAACACCTATTAAACATACGCGTTAGAGTTTTACAACCTAAAAAATAGATAAGATATTTTAAATTCTTATTTTTGCTCAAATATTTTTACTACAACCATTGAATAAATTAATTTTAATAAATATAAAAAAATTAATAAATAACATAGACGTATGAAAATCACTTTATTTTTTATTTGAGATAATTTTTTTATTTGTTTTGCTTTTAACATTTTATTTTTTTATTAATTAATTAATATTTTATACTTTTTCATTTTCTCGTAATAAATTGAGTCTAAAAATATAAAAAATTATATAATGAGTGAGAAAGTTCACTAAAAATTAAAACAAATTATTTTTATATTATTAGATTCTTAAGCTTATAAGCAAAAAAGTCTATCAGAATT
>BRYE01000003.1:19936056-19953556 GCA_030159115.1 Actinidia arguta var. hypoleuca | reverse complement strand
CTCTCTACATACACTTTCTCCGGTCATCTGACTTGATCGTCGGAGAGCCGTTTCCTGAAAATAGCTTCGGCGGTCGTACTCACTATCTTTATGTTGCAGTTAGGTCACTGCCAAGTAACTGACTGCTATCAGCTCTTATTGCTACCACAAGACCACAATAGGTGTCTATCTTCGATGTTCCTTCCATTATTTCTCTCATTTGAACCCCACAACTGGCGCCATCTGTGGGAAATTGACTATAGACATCGCACGGTTGTTCCTCATGGCATCTCAAGATGATAATTGTTTCGGCATCCGCCAAACCCGAGAGGAGCCTCCTCATGCTCCTAGGACTCTTGGGGACCAAGGGACTAAATTACTAGCCGATGCCAAGAGAACGGCCAAGGCCGCCTCAAAGTAAAGGCTAGGTCAGTTGCTCCCCGAAAGCGAGGACTGTTGGGACATCACCATAAAATGCCTGTAGGCACAACTGGCTGAGATGACGCAGATCATGATAGAAAATCGGTTTATGAAACCACCACAAATAGATGAAGGAGAACCCTCTAGAGGAAGATTTGGAGGCTAGAGAGACCCATCCTATGGATCCAAAAAGGAAAAGCGACACGAGTCGCGTGTTAACCTGGAGAGCTAGGGTGACCGCAAATTCGTTACATCGAACAAACGAAGGGTGTCGCCTCGTCGAGCACAATCCAGCATGGACCATCGTGAAAAGCTCAACGCAAAAAGAAACCGAGAAGGTGATATGAAGGAAAAACTCAACAGCCGAGTAGCCACAGCATAAGTCAAGACTATCATTCCTATTGGATCAGTATCCAAGGTGGTTGTATCAGTACAAAAGGAACTTATCTCGAGATACCAGACTCCATTTCTCAAGAAATTGAGGGAATAGACCCACCTAAAAAATTCACTCCACCAAGGTTTACTCTATACAACGGGAAGTCGGACCCGAGGTCCCACATCAGTCACGTTAGGTAAATGATGGTCTTATGGAACCACATGGACGCTTTGATGTGTCGGGTGTTTCCATCTAGCTTGGGGAACCTCGGGCTGACGTGGTTTGACAAGCTACCTGCTCGGTCGATTGAAAACTTCCATCAACTCACCGAGTCATTCGTGGCTCAGTTTGTAATCAACACAAAAGCACATAAAGGCATCAAATCACTCTTAATGCTGAGGAAGGGTAAGAACGAGTCAATCAGAAATTATAGCAAGTGCTATTGGGAGACGTACAATGAGATAGAGGAGTGCTCTAAGGAGTTGGAAGTGGTGAGTTACAAGCTCGGATTGACTCTTGGAGAGAGACTCTTGAAAAATTTGACGCTCGATCCTCCAACCAACCTCCAGGACCTTATTTCTCGAGTTAAGATGTTTGCTCGATTCGAGGACAACATCAAACAAGCGAAAAAGACTACAGGGATGACCACCTAGAATGAGGGCCCATTCAAGAAACAGAAGGAGAGCTCGGTTGACTACGAGAGTCGGGTAAGACAGGGTATTAGTGTTGTGTTTAAAGAGCCAATTTATAAACTTCATACTCGGATTCGGGACAAGCCGTACTTCAAGAAGCCCAAACCAATGTAAAGCGATCCCAAGAGACGCAACCAGTCATGGAAATGTTCCTACCATGATGAGAAGAGACACAAAATCGAAAATTGCCCAGCTCTAAAGGTTTTCCTGGACCAACTGGTCCGAGAAGGACACCTGAAGGAGTTCGTGGATGAAGAGACATCTCGAGCAGAGAAAGTCAAGGTCAAACCGAATCCAAGGTTCGATCAAGGCAACGAAGAGCAAGACAACCATGGATGAAGATGATGATCTACCCTTGGGTACTATTCACATGATCGGGGTCCCGAATCACCCAAATCTTGAAAATAGAATCTGAGGATAGATCCAAATGATAAAGCAAATGTACGAAGGTCTCTCAGTCCAATCGTTGGCAAAGAAGCCGAGGCAAACAACATCTGAACCAGGAAGCATTACGTTCACTAAGGCCGATCTCGAGAGGGTGCAACACCCCCATTTTGACCCCCTGGTCATCCAGCACAGAATGAATAACTACGACGTGAAAAGGATCTTGGTGAACACGGGAAGTTCTGTTGAGGTGATGTACTATGACCTTTTTAAATAGTTAAAACTCACTCAATCAAACTTAAAGCAAATATCGAGGTCTTCACATGGACACCTTACAAGATGCCCGGGGTAGAACTCGACTTCATCAAGCACGAGTTGACTATTCTACTGGACGCCCGACCAATCAAACAAAAAGGAAGGAGATCCGCATTGGAGCACGTGAATGCGGTGATCGAAGAAGTGGAGAAATTGAAAGAGGCAAGTGCAATAACAAAGGTTCTTCACTTGAGCTGGCTATCGAACACAGTGGTGGTAAAGAAAAAGACCGGCAAATGGAGGGTATGCATGGATTTTACAAGTCTTAAATGAGCTTGCCCTAAAGACTGCTTCCCTTTGTCGAAGATCGATCAATTAGTGGACTTTACCTTAGGCCATGCACAGATGAGCTTCTTAGATGCGTACCGAAGTTACTACCAGATAGCCATGCACGAGCCTGACCATGAGAATACTACATTAATTACTCCATGAGGTGTATTCTGCTATAAGATTATTCCCTTTGGTCTGAAGAAAGTTGGAGCCACATATCAAAGGATGATTACAAAAATATTTGAGCCAATCTTGGATAAAACCATGGACGCTTACATCGATGATATGGTGGTCAAAAGCAAAGAAGAACCAGACCACATCAGGGACTTGACCGAAGCGTTCACGATACTCAAAAGACACAAGTTAAGGCTGAACGCAGCAAAGTGTGCCTTCGGGGTGAACTCGAGAAAATTCTTAGGACACTTGGTGACTAGACGAGGGATCAAGGCAAACCCAGAATAAATAATAGCAATCAGCAACCTTGTGAGCCCAACGACAGCGAATGAGGTTCAGAAACTTACTAGGATGGTAGCAACACTAAACAGATTCATCAGTAAGTCCACTAATAAGTGTCACCCATTCTTTAAACTCTGTCGCAAAAACACAAAGTTCTCATAGAATGAGGAGAGTGAGCTCGCACTCTAACAATTCAAAAGATACTTGACTGAACTACCGCTTCTTTCTACATCGGATGAGGGAGAGCTACTCTACGTTTACCTTGCCGTCTCTGAACACGCCGTCAACTCGGTACTGTTAAGGGAGATAGACGAAGAGCAGCGCCCGATCTACTTTGTTAGCAAAATATTCACGGATTGCCAAACAAGGTACTTGCCGTTGGAGAAGCTGGTTCTAGCCTTGGTCTTAACTTCGCGGAAACTCATGCACTACTTTCATGCACACCCCATTGTAGTGTACACCAAATTCTTACTAAAAAATATCTTGTCAAAAGCAGACCTGTCTGGAAGACTCTCTAAATTGGCTATTGAGCTTGGCCAGTTCGACATTAAATTTTTGTCGAGAGTAGCTACAAAAGGACAAGTCCTTGCCAACTTTGTTGTTGAGTTCTTGCCCAAAGCTATAGTCTAGAGCAAGAGAACCTTGCGTCTGCACACAGAAGGGAAGAAAGCTCAAGGGCAAAGTCAGCCGAGACTCAACCAGATGAGACACAATTAGCACACAAGAATAACGAGCCCATCAAAGAACCATCAACCATTCCCGGAGAATCCAACACCGACGAAATCACCGAGGTTCCAAAGTTTATCATAGAACCACCTCAGGTCGATCTAAACAGGACATGGAAAATGTTCATTGATGGAGCAAAGAACAGCTTGGGAGCAGGGGAAGGTGTAGTATTAGAAAGTCCTCAAGGAGCAACTTTTGAACACTGCCTCAGGATAAACTTCCCTGTCACGAACAACGAAGGTGAATACAAAGCCTTCATTGCGAGACTCCGGTCTGTCAGCAAGCTAAAGGTTCCCGTGCTTCCAATATTCAGTGATTCAAAATTGATAGTCAACCAAGTCACGGGAAAATTTGAAGCTCGGGGGGTCAAGATGGCTAAATATCTGGCAGTGGCTAAGAACCTCCTCGCCAAATTTAGAGCAGTGAAAATTGAGCAAGTAGGTAAGGACTTGAATTCACATACAGACGCTTTGGCAAGATTGGCGCCTGTCTTCAAAAGATTGGTCGAAAAATCGTAGTGGACTCGATATCGGCTCCCAATCATGAAGTGTCTCAAAAGTCAATCCTAGTCAACACTGAATTGGGAACGAGCTGGATGGATCCAATTATAAATTTTTTGCAACATGGCAAACAACCGGAAGACAAGAGGGAGGTGCACAAACTCAGAATAAAGGCAACACGGTTCTGGATCTCACCCTCCGGGGACTTGTACAAAAGATCATATCTAGGACCTTACTTGTTGTGCGTCCACCCAAGCCTAATAGAAGATGTACTCTTTATGAGATTCATGAAGGCATGTGCGGATTGGACTCAGGGGGAAGATCATTGGCTCACCGAGCTCTCACCTAGGGATTTCTCCCCTCATTCATCAGCCAACGAGGGACTTGACCCCTCTCACTAGTCTATGGCCCTTTGCTCAATGGGGGATGAACATCGTGGGGGTCCTACCCCAAGCTCTGGGGAATAAGAGATTTTTGCTTGCAACAATTGACTACCTCACGAAGTGGGTGGCAGCCGAACTACCGGCCCAAATTAAGGAAATGGACGTGATTAGATTTATCAGGAGAAACATTTTGTCTAGGGTCGGCATCTCCAGAGCATTCATAGCAGACAACAAAACCCAGTTCATTGGCAAGAAAGTTAAAGATTTGTTGGAACAGCTGAAGATTGAATTTTACAACTCAACGCCAAGCTACCCGCAATGCAACGGGCAGGCCGAGGCGACCAACAAGACAATCATGAATGAGATCAAGAAAAGGCTTGAAAAAGCAAAAAAAAAAGTGGGTCGAGGAACTATCAAACGTTTTGTGGGCCTATCGGACCATACTGCGGAAAACAACGAACGAAATGCCTTACTCTCTGGCTTTCAGATTTGAAGTTGTAATCTCGTTGGAGGTCGGCTTGCCCATAATACAAACCGAAGCATACAACGCCAATCGCAATGAAGAAGTCTTAGCTTGGGACCTCAACCTCGCAGACGAAAGAAGAGATAATGCACTCATACGGATGGCTGCTACCAGAAGCAATTAGCCAAATCATACAACTAGAAGGTCCAACACAGAGAATTTTTAGTTGAAGATCTCATTTTGAGAAAGGTGGGTAGAAACACCAAGGCCCCCGCGGATGGAAAGCTCGGCCCAAACTGGGAAGACCCTACAAGATAATCAGGCTTACTGGCAAGGGCGCTTACTATCTTGATGACTTAGAAGGCAAACAAGCCTCGAGACTTTGGAACTCCAACAACTTGAAAAAGTACTACCATTGAGATGTAATTTTCAAACCGAGCTATAACACATATCAATTTACTAGTCTAAATTCTTACTTGCAATTGATTAAACTATCCAAACGAAATGCAATACGAGAAGGGCTAGCCGAACTCGATGCGAGTACTGAGCTTTATCCTCTAAGAAATAAATTTTGGCAAAATATACTTATTAGAAAACTGGGAGGAGTTAGCCCGAGCTCCAAGATAGCTCTGGACTATTCAGTAATTCTGACTAGATATACTTTGCAGAATTTAAGGAAGAGTTAGTCGAGCTTTATGCAAGTTATGAGCTCTATCCCATCAAATGTAAAAAATTGGCCAAGGTTAACCGAGCTCTAAGCAAGCCCCAAACTTTTGCCATTAATTTTCTACTAAGGGTAAAAACCTTAGGGATAAGTTAGCCGAGCCGAATGAAAACTCTGAACTTTATCCCACAAGGATTGTTTGAGCATATCCAAGAGTAATGGGAGCAAATTGAGCTCAAACTTGCGGAATAAGGCATCATCCAGATGGAAAGATCACCAAAAAAAAAGTGAAACACAAGCAAGACGCAAAAGACATTTTATTCAAGTACAAAGTTGTTCAAGTACAGAGCAATTTAAGTACAAAGTTGCTTAAGTACAGAGCAATTCAAGTACAAAGTGGTTCAAAGTACACAACTCTGTAAAACACAAGAGCAACCTAAACTAGATACCCAGAAGTAATGATCAAGATTATGTCCGCGACTTAACTTCAAGCTTCACAGCAACACCCTCTTATTGGGCTGAAGCCTGCAATATCTGATACAAGCAGAATCGCAACAGATTGATTGTCAGCGATCGGAGAGTTTGTTGGCTTAAATGGAAGGCCAACCCGCTCAACCCTTGTGGATAGCTGCCTCACGATGGTCTATACAACAGTCATCAAGCAGATATCCAAAAGAAGGCTTCCGGAAAGCCCGGTGGGATGAGTGGTGAGTAAATTGCGGTAGATTACCCACCAACCACCGGAAAGCTCATTGCCTCGAACCCGGCCGAGCGAAAGCTTCATGTTACAGAGCTTTTAGGAACAAAAGCTTCACATTACAGAACTTTTGGGAACAAATGAGGATGATTCAACATAATGAGCCGAGCTCGTCCCTACTAATACTACTCACTATTTTCCAAGGAATAACCACCAGTCCCTCCCGCTACCTCGGACTCACCTTAGTGGCAGAAGGCCCCGGGGGGCAAAATTTTAAAAACATCAATCCTACTCTAGAGAGAGAAGTAGACTCATCGAGGCTAGAAATGTTGGGATGAAGAAAGCAAGGGCAGGGACTACTCAATTTATAGGCGCAAATTGGAAAGCAAAACGTCCGTCATTAAAAGGGAATAACAACGAACTCCTATCAATAAGGAAAGCCAATGGGCAGTCTAACAAATGGTCATCATAGGCATATGAAATGTCAGAGCCTGCACTTGGACCGCAACATTTCGTGAACCAACTGTAGTCAAACAGCCAATAAGAAATTGCCACGTTGTAATTCCCACGCACGCCGCGTGTCTCAATAGGATCGCGCATAAATGCACTTGGTGGTAATACAAGAAAGAATTAGCCAAGCTCCATAAAAGCTCTAAGCTCTGTCTCACGAAGATCAATGTGAATGTATTTGGCATAAGTCAGGGAGAAGCTAGCTGAACTTAGAGAGAGATCCGAACTTTGCCACACGACTTTTGCCCAAGTATGCTTAGCGAAAATTTTAAGGAGGAGTTAGCCGAGCTCGAAGAGAGCTTCGAACTTTGTCCCATGAAAAAATTGAAAAAAATAAAGGAGATTGGCAACTACATCACCAGCATCCAAGCAAGAAACATGGCATCAGAATCAGAAACTTGTCATGCAACCCCAAAACTAGCTTTTAGATATAGCAATAACAATGTACGAGCTCAAACAAGCTTTACAAAATAACAGAAATTCCTTCAGAGACCAGAATATTACAAATCGAGAGCAAAAGAATGGTCTAAAGTTCAAACAAAAATAGGGAGAAGTCTTCAAACGAACTACTCCTCAAGAAGATTCTCACCCTCATCTTCAATGCCTTCAACTCCCTTGGCCACAACGCCTTCGACTCCGACGAGCTCATTTCCTTGAGCTACTGTGGCATCGCCATCCTCCCCTTCAGCCGATAAAGTGGCATATTCCTCTTCGTTGAAGTCAGGGAGGAAGATCAGAGGATAAGCCACAAGAGGACCAGGAAGCTTAATCGGTAGAGTTGGAGCAACCCAAGCAAAATGATCAGAAGGAATCCCGAATTCTCTCAAGCAGGCAAGCCAACCTTCTTGAAAAATGCCAAGGCAAAGCTTGGCGAGCTGCTTCTCATATGTGTCTTCAGCTCGTTCGAAGCCTCGATCAAAGACCTTCTAATACATTTCACCACAGGCCACTTTTTGGAGATTTGCTACTTCCTGCTGAGCTTGGTTCCTCTACCTAGTAGCAATCTCGGCCACGTTGAGGGAGTTAGATAGTTCAGCCTTGGTCTACTTCAACTATTTTTTAGGCCATGGATCTTCTGATTGGCCTTCTTCAGCTCTATGGCGTGCTTCTTCAGACGGGCAGAAGTGACCATAGCTTGTTAGAAAAGATGTAAAGTAAACAAAAACAACCTAATCACTAAGTATTGAAAGAAAACAAAGAGCAAGGAGCAGAACAAACTCAACAAACAGACTTGAGCCCCCATCATGATCAATTTGCCACCAAACCCTTCTGAGTCTTCAACAGCTAGGTTCGCCACATCCTACGGGAGCATAATAGCATTCCCTAGGGCCACACAAGTATCATGGTCTTTGGAGGTGTCGGCAGACGTAACTTGTTTTTCGAGCTCAACTGCGGTGAACGTTGGAGCCCAGAGCTCAAGAATGCCAAACGAACTGCCAACACCCTTCCCCTTCTTCTGGTGGGAAGTCCCCTCCGTGGGTTGCTTCCCTTTCCTTTTTCCAACCTACTGGGAAGACAAGGCGATTCACTGATCGCCATCTAGGCTTGGAAGAGCCAGAATCGAATTGACGGGCTACTTTACAGGCTTATCCCCTATAGCCTTCTTCTTTCCCAAGGCTCTTGCCTTGGGAGCCATTACCTCATTCTCTTTGCTTGAGCTAAAACCCAAACTGCCACCTTGATTGAATGAATGTTTGACAATGTCCCTGGCTGCAGGTTGAACCTCAAGAAAACCAAGGTTGTCAGTAACGTCTAAATTTGAGCAAGGCACGAATATAGGCTCGGCGGCCAGTACTAGGGTTGGAGGAGCTATGGCGGGGATCAGGTCTGGGTCCTCAACCTAATTAACCTCTTCGCCTTCCTTGACCTCAACGTCCTTGTTTCCTTCTTCACCACTACTTAAACCTTAGCTGTTGAACGAGTTTGACAAACTCGAACCGCTTGAACCGGTGCTTTCTCCTTCAGCCTCTTCCCTTAGTTGTTTGAGCTTAACTACAGTTCCTTCGATTAAGTCGCTGACTTCAATCGAGAGTGAACTCCTTCATCTCAGAGCTCATTCAAGGATACGCAAAGGAGGAAGACTTGGTTGTCCCTGACGATCACCTCGGTGGGGGATGGTGTAGCGGTATATCGGTTTGTAACCAAGAAGAGCGACAACGTTTCGAGTACACTTACACTTGTTCACATCTCAGATCGCAAATTCACAACGCTCAGATCTTCTCCAATAACGGGCATTGAATCCTACAAATGGTCAAACCAAAATTAACTAGAGACCAAGTCACTACAAAACAGAGCAAACACAAGATACGCGTAGAAAATCGAGTAAAGGGAGACAGATATATTCACTCTTACCAACAGGGATATAACCCCTCTGTCTCGGAATTGAGAAATGACCGTGGTCATTGGCCTAGAATTCCCATTGTCCAGAGACCCAGACAAAATCGTTTAAGTATAGATCTTTATTGGGGGAATCCGTAACCAGCCTCGATTAGGGTTGATTAGGCTTCCGAAGACAGGGGTAGTGGTTGCCCTCATACATCTAGGTCTCGGGGGTCCTTCTTGGACGAACTATGCAGTATACGTAAAGTAAATCCTCAATAGTAAATTCTTGCTCCTCTCCCCTCATCAGAGCGTCCACCGCCAGCATGATTCAGATGAAGTTTACACTTGCATAAAAGTGAGACAGCACAACGACAAAACCGTCTTCAATAATTTACTCAAAGGGACCTAAGCCCAGCTTGATGGATGAACCAAGTCCAAATGGGTATACAGTTGTCCTCCCCCTCTACCCAGTCAGCATCTTCGTTCGGGTCAGGTCTTTCTATAAGAACATCATTGAGAATATGGTGATCAGCACAAAACTGTGTTAAAGCCTCATCGTCATGAACCAACAATTGAGCCTAGTTCAACCCCATGTTTTGAAAACAGAAGCAAACGGTATGAACAAGCTCAATCACACATCATGACGAGTGCAGGCAGCAATGAACCGAACTGGTCCAAAGGGATAACAAGGGAAAAGTCTTGCTTACAATAATCGAATACCTCTACCACCTCGTGTCAACTGAAGTAGCAAATGGATTCAGGAGACAAACCTGCCCGAAATAAGAAACAGGTCGGGGGCAACCCGAATCAAGTTCTAGAAGCTTGCAGCCACTCGACAATGGCGGATGGGCAACCGAAAGCCTACTGTCAATGAAATAGTGCACAAATCGTGCAATAAACAACGCAGACGCACAAGGTAGGCCAAAATATTTTAGAAAAATCAAAAGTAGAATAGAAAAATCGACATGCAAAGAAGAATAGTTGAACTCCACCTTGTAAGTTTTGCCCAAGTGTCCTTAGGGGCATATACAGAAGAGAAAGCTTGGAGAAATAAAACAAAATTGAAAACAATGCTCAAGCAAAAAAAATCATTCATTACAGGAAATTGTTTAGGGACAAGGTGGTTCGATTACAAGATCGAAATTCATTCATTACAAGAAACCGTTTGACTATAAAACTATACAAGTACAAAACCTATTCTAGGTAAACAACCAAGCTTTAACACTCCTAATAGAGACCAAGCTTGTTAGAGGATCTTTATGGAGAGTTGCCTAGAGAATGGATATGATCGACTGGGAATGAAGACGCCCAGACTCTAGCAAGAAAAGCAGGTGATTGCACGACAATTTTTTTGATGAGGCTAAAACCTCCAGAATCACATACCGGCAAAGGCGAATGTTCAGACCACTCGCTACTCGCAACAGATTATCTTTCAACAACAAGGAAGCATTTGTTTCTCGCAAATGAGTCGTTATTAGATACAAGAGAGCACTTACTGCTCAACACAGATTGTTTGTCATCTACAAGAGAACTTTCCAAAATCATAGCTTGCAGAAGAGATGAGTTCACACAGAGCTTGGGCAGTTCCCCCTTGGGCTGTAATCGCCTGCCCAATTCAAGGGAACGAGCTTTCTATAACCGAAGTGAAGAGCCCACATGACAGCTAAAGAATGGTCATTAGTGATCAAATGGCAGCAATAAGAAGTAAGAAGCCTCATTCTCGCTCTAAAGAAAAACCTCCTATGGCCTCGCATTTATACAGGGGCAGATGGAGGCAAAAGGACCACGGGGGCACAGAACACGAAGGGTCTGTCTTTATGACGAAGAACTAAAGGTTTGCCAAAGAGGATGAACTGACCGTCATTATGGCAGGACGCAAAAAACCAGCTGCTAAAACAAAATGCGTGAAGTTAGTGCTTAGGAATACAAAAAGGCAGAATGGAAAGCCACGCGTTATCGACTGTCAACAAAACCAACAAAGAACGAACACATCTAACTCACATAACCTCGACGAGCATCGACCCAGCTCAAGCGAAATGAGGGACGATTGTAAGGGGATAAAATACACGAGAATAGAATTTGGTCGTGCTAGGGCAAAGATCTCTGCCAAGCTATCGCTACAAAGCAAGCTCGAGGGTCCTCAGAGCCGGAGCTTGGTACAGGTGCTACCAAAGATATCGCTATTGTCGAGTTGCCGCTATTTAGAAGAGTTAAAGCAATAACCACATTGGAGCCTGAACGAGGGACAACAGCTGATGGCAACCCCAAGAGGTGTCAGGGGACATAATGTGTCTTGCACGTCAAAGTTCCTTTTGACAATCCCATGCCCGGGTGAAGACAATGGCTGCATAATGATGGGCTACCACCCAGGCCATAGGGGCATGGCTGGATCAGTCGCCTACTCACTAACACAGCGGGCGACGCGAATGAGTATGCGTTGAACTGAGTTTGTTAGGTGATAAGATAGTCAGTGCATCAAGGCACGCGTCGAGCTAGATCATAAAAGGAGAACTGTTGTTCTAACAAAAGGTATGCACTATTTTTGCTATCTGAATATATATACATTGGATCTCTCTACATACATTTTCTCTGGTCATCTAACTTGACTGTTAAAGAGCCGTTTTTCAAAAATAGCTCCGACGGTTGTACTCACTGTCTCTGTGTTGCAGCTAAGTCACTACCAAGCAACTGACTGGTATCGGCTCTTATTGCTACCGCAAGACCACCGTAGATATCTATCTTCGATTTCCTTTCCATCATCTCTCTCATCCGAACCACACACACACACCAAACTAAGCCTTGTGCTCTAAATTAATTTGGGTCGGCTACGTGAATCCTTTTTGCCTTTTTGCTAGTTCGAACACTATATGTTATGTTAAATTTAAAAAATTCATATTATTTTTTACCACATCATCTCATGTTAATTTTTGTCTTCCCCTCCCCCTAGCTTTTTCATTAATCACAATTTTAATAATCTTATTTGCCATCGCATGTAATGGCCTTCGTTGTACGTGACCAAACTATATTTTCTCAACTTGTCTCTAATTGGTGCTACCCTTACCATTTTACGAATGCTTTCATTTCTAATTAATTTTCTCCTATTCTTGCCACACATCCATCTTTACATTCTTATTTCAGGTATGCTCATTTTACTTTTGTGTTGTTTCTTACCCACCATTGTGTCCCATATAGCATCTCTAGGTTTATATCTATAAAGCTATTCTATAGTATTTTTCTTTCAATTTTCTAAGTATACTCCAATCGCATGATACAAATATTTTTCACGGCAATGATTCAGGATTATTTTAGTTCAATGGAAACTATTTTACTGAATCTCAGTGAACACTGAATATTGGGCTATTGATACAGTTCAATGGCATAAAAGAATTCATGTAGCCAAGCCCAATTGATGAGGAAAAAGGCTTGGTTTAGTTTCGTTTGGTTTGGGAAACTATCTTATTCTTACTAGAGTATAATCTTGGTCATCCTTTTATTTTGTCACGTTGGACATGCTTTCAATGGTTTATTTTGGGTTCTTTTCAGCTTTATGAACTCGGTATGCATTTGGAAGAACTCAGAAAATGTTGGTTCAGAAGTGCAAGTTTGTTCTAATATTGTGACTTGAGTCTTATTGTCTTGTCAGAGATGTCTCTTGTACTAATTCACTGTATTTCAGCATCTCATAATTGCAGCTACCTTTTAGTATAAGGAAAATGTAGTACTAGTGTATGTCACCATGTTCAATCTAATGTGCAATTGCCTCGTGACCTGTTGTGGCCGAAATATTTTACTAGTATTTTTTGGTTACTATGAATTGTTAAAAATAAAAATCAGTCTTTTCAGCTATAGAATGTATTAAAAGAATAAAGAAAATAATCAAATTCTACATCATAATCTACTTTGGCATTGCTCATTTGCATTTGCATATTGTAGCAAGTGCTTATACATCTCCACAGCAATCGATGTTAAACTCTCAATTCTCATTTCAAAAAAATGTCTAGTGAAGAGAAAAGGAAACTGGGGTTGCTTTATCGAGGGTGTATCCTGAAAACAACCCAAGTTTCCACGCCATAGCCAAGAATGCAAAGAAAAGGGGAAAGAAGCTTTAACCTTAGTTTTCACGACGTAACCATTGCTGTGAGTGGCCCTTGTTTGTTTGTTTCGATTTGCATTTCATCGGAATCTTATCGCATAGCACTCGAAACAGGAGCAATGGTGGCCAATTTTTCGGACAATGAACCAATAAGGTGGAAAGGGCATTTCTGTCTTGGCTGAGTAGATAACTTTATACTATTGTCTGTAAATAAAGAGCACATTTGATAGATAATAATATTTATAATTTGTTGGTTTTCTCCTTCCTTCTTTTGCCTCTTTATAGTTTTAAGTTGTTTTGTATAAAAAAATAAGGTTAGTTACATTTAGACCACCCTCGACTATGACCTGTTTCTGAGTTGTCCCCCAAGTATTTAAACCGGACACTTAACCCCTTGAAGTATATCAATCTAAAATAATGCTAACACTGTTAATGGAATAAGTCAAGTTACACATTTATCCTCCATAACTGCCCTGTGCGTCTCAACTAGGGGTGATCACAGTTCAAATTGATTTGTTGTTTGAAAAAATCACAAACCAAACCATTACTAATGGTTTAAGAAAATTTCAAACCAAAACAAATCAAGTTGTTGAACCATTGAAACCAAATTGTATAATACGGTTTGGTTCCGTTCAGTTCGATTCAGTTTAATTTTACTGTTTAAAAGCATAACATAAAATAAACAAGAAAAAAACGAATACAAATAAATTAACTTTTAATAGAAGCATGATATTTACATGCCTATGTAAATATGTGCATATATTATTAGCATCAAAACCAAAGTTTAGCCATAGTTCCTAAAATTACATTAAAATATGGTAGATTTGGAATTCGTTAGTAAAAAATATCAATATTAGACGAACAATACGAGAATATAAATTAGTAATTATCCAATATAATAATATATATAAACGTAAATGATATTTATGTATAATTACTAATATGAGATTTGGTTCAGATTAAAATTGTAGCCATAGTATGAAAATCGTAAAACGAACCGTTAGTATATGGTTGAAAAATTTATAATCGTAACCAAATCGTTCTAATAAAAAACAAAATCAAACCGAACAGATTAATTCGATTTGGATGTTTTTCACGTTTTGGTTCCTCTATCCACACAAACAATCTAAAACGTTTATCTCAAATTTTTTGAAATAATCATTGTTCATGAAAAAAAATAGTTTCACTGAATATTTAAAAATATATGAACAAATCACATTTTTAGTAAAATAAAAACTGAGACGATTGTAAATTTAAACTGTTTATCTATAATATAAAACACAACTTATTTTGAATCTCAAATCTATCTATCGCTATTTTCAGTTGAAATTCATTTGAATTAATTCAACGGCTGATATTTCACCTAATACTATTTTTTTTCACCCAAAATTATCACTTCTTTTTTCTCAAATGTGTGGGCCCCACATATGTCATGATCCAATGACAAAAAAAAATCTTTAAAGATGAACATATATTTTACCCAGTGAATTAATGGGACCCATAAAAAAATAGATTAAAACATACATTTTTTTCACTTTCATTTTCGATTTAATAAATTTTTTTTAATATTTAATCAAATTTTAATATTATTTTAGTTATTTTGATGATAAGAGTCTAAAATATATAAAAAAATATTTAATTTAGAGATAAAAATATTTTTTTATGTTTTAGTTAATTTTTTCTTAAATTAAATAATTTTTTATATTTTTAGACTTATTTTATCATGAGAAACCGAAAAAATAAAAAAAAATTGATTTATTAGTGAAAGCAATTCACTAAAAATAATAAAAGATAGAAAACAAAACATATACAAAAATTACCCCAAATAGAAAATAAAAGTTATATTCATACGTCTATTTTATTTAATTAATTTTTTTTATATTTATTAAAATTAATTTATCCAATGATTGTACTAAAAATATTTGAATAAAAATATATATTTAAATAAAATTTATCATAAAAAGGACAAAAAAATATATAGTATAAGAAATACACATTTTAAAATCTTCCAAACTATCTATATTATAAAACACAACTCATTTTGAATATCAAATCTATATTCCGATATTTACAGTTGAAATTTATTTAAGTGAATACAACGATTGAGATTTCACCTAAAATTATTTTTTTTCTCTAAAACTATCACTTCCTTCATCTCAAAAGTTGTGGAGCTCACATAGATTTTGATCCAATATACAAAAAAATTATAAAGTTGGGCATATTTTTTATCCATTGAATCATTTCTTTAGTTGGACCTATAAAAAACTAAAACACATTTCTTTATCCCTTATATTAGTCTTTTGACGATAAGAATTTAAAAATATCAAAAAAATATTTAATTTTGAAATAAAAATAATTTTTTTATTTTTAATAGATTTTCTCTTAAATTATATAATTTTTTATACTTTAACACTCTTTTTATCAAGAAAAATAAAAAAAATAAAAATATTAATTAATAATTAAAAAAATTACTAAAGACAATAAAAGCAAATAAAAAATTATCACAAATAGAAAGAGAAGTGATTTTCATACGTCCTTTTTTTAAAAAAATCTATTGAAATTAATTTATGCAATAGTTATAATAAAAATATTTGAGTCAAAATAAATATTTAAATAAATTTATCGCAATAGGAACAAAAAAATATATAATATAAGACACACGTATTTTTGAATATTTCAAATTATCTATAATATAAGATAGTTTAATTTTTAAATCTAAAATTTATCTTTTATTATTTATAGTTGAAATCCATTTAATTAGTCTAATAGCTGAGATTTCACTTCAGACTATTTTTTTTTTCAAAATAATATCATTTTCTTATTCTCAAATTTGTGGGGGTCACATATGTTGTGATCCAATTGTCAAAAAATCTTTAAAGTTTGAAATATTTTTTTTACCCATTGGATCAATTTTTTAGTGGGAATCACATCAAAAAAATTAGAACACCCATTTTTTCTCCTAAACTAGAAACAAGTTTTCGAAATTATTGTACTTTTTAATTTTATTTTCATTTTGTAGCAATGTATCTCTTCGTATATAAATACAATGTATCTTTTATCTGATGTTTATATCTTATTTATTTTTTAGGTTGTAAAATTCTAACGAGTGCGCCTAAGAGGTAATCTTTATTTATTTATTTTTTACGTATTGTCCATGGGTAAGGGCAATTACTAGTAATCTATAATATAAAATACAACTCATTTTGAATCTCAAATCTATTTCCCGCTATCTACGGTTGAAATTTATTTGAGTTAATTAAACGGCTGATATTTTATTTAATACTATTTTTTTTCTCCCAAAAATATCATTTATTTTTTCTCAAATGTATGTGATTCATATAGGTTCTTATTTAATGAATAAAAAAATTTTCTTAAATTTGGGCATATTTTATATCTATTGAATTATTTTTTAGTGAAACTCACACAAAAAAAAATTAAAAACTTAATTTTTTTTTCTCATTTTTCTCAAATTAACAATATTTTTTTAAAATTATTATAATTTTTAATTTATTTTCTATTTTATAGTAATGTATCTCTTCGTGTATGCATGTAATATATCTTTTATCTAACATTTATATCTTATCTGTTTTTTAGATTGTAAAACTCTAACACGTATACATAAGATGTGGTCTTTTTCTTTTACGTATTGCCTGTGGGCATGGACAATTACTAATTTTTTTATAAAAGAAATTTATTTTTATTTTTTATAAAATAAAATGCAATTTGACTTTGCTATATTGATGTTTGATGAAGTTTAGTTTTTGCAGACTCGGAGATGGGGCCAACACAGGTAGACGAGGGGCTTGAGAGCAGTTATCGTATTGGTGGTATCAAAACCCAGTAGCTCTATTCGTAGAATTCACAGAGACATACACAATACACAGTCACAAATACACATATTTACATGCGCATATGTGTATGGTCGTATACACAGCGCGGACTTCCGCTTGCTTTCTCTACGCTTCTTGTCGTGTGAGTCCGGTTTCTTGCTATAGGGTTTTCTTTCTGGACGAGGTTTTTGTTTCGAATTTGGGCACTTCTTTCTTGTTCGATTGTTTCTTTCAAGAATTGGAGTGTTGGTAACGCGCTTTTCGTTTCAGGATCGTTACGTTTATGTACACGCATCGTAAAACACGCATTAATTTGGTTGTTTGAAGGCAAAATATGGATTTAGTTGATGGTTACAAGGTATCTTTCTTTATCCCCAATCTTGTCATGCAATAGTGTAATTCTGGATGTGGTGCCTTTAG